>VWZF01006750.1:3186404-3401571 GCA_013396755.1 Sclerurus mexicanus | reverse complement strand
CGTGAGGTGTGGGGGGGGGGGGGGGGAAGTGTACAAGCTAGAGATCTAGTCCACAGGTAGCCAAACATCTACAAGCTATAATATGATATTGTGCCTGACAGAACTATGATATTGTTCTGGGCTATTTTGTTGAGCTCCCCATATCTCACTCTCTCTCCTTGGACATCAGTAAAGTGAATACAAGAGCCTTCTCTTCTTAACTGAAGTGCCCTTTTCACCATTTTGAGTTTCTGTCTGATTGACAAAGGAATTTTCTGGGATTTGTCAAGAACCTACAGAATTTACAACTCTTTCTTGTCTTCTCGTTTTTTCCTTCAACTTTATCTATTTGTATAGCTATAGTTAAAGCTAAGAAATACTTTTAGGAGGCAGGTTCTGTATTTTTACTTCTTCTCATTTACATTTGAAGCCACTCTGCTTAGTTTTACATCCATATTCCATTTATCGCAGTTGAGACTGAAAATGTAAAGGAGGAAGGTAGTGGAGTAGTTTGTATGAGAGCAAAGTAGGATTTTTCAAACTGTGCTGTTGTTCCAGAAACACTGTTCCAGAATGATTGCTTTACAATCCACTTTTGCACTTGGAGTAGAATGTTTTATTCTATTACAGATTAATTCTCTCTGAAAGCAAAGGTTTCTCAGGAAACCAAAGATGAAGGCACACATATCATGGGCTTAACTGTTAGAGCTGTGCTGAGGCATAGTATCTGTTGTGATTTAAAAAAAAAAAAAAATCCATTATTACTAGAATTTGAAGTATAATTACACTAATTTTTATTTTTCTGGACCTCAGTTTTGTTCATGGTTGGCTATTTCATTGCATTGAACTGGGTCAACTTATCTTACAAATGGAAGGAAATTTAATTTTAGGTCAATTTAGAACTTTGGCTGTGGAAACAAATTTGAGTCTTAGAACATGTGAGAAACTAACGCCTGTACATAAACCAACTTTATCAGTGTAAGTGCACATGAGTTTATCTCATCCTATATGAAAGTTTAAGGCTAGTTTCAAACTTTTCTTAGAATTCTCTTAATACTGCTTTTCTACATAACTGTTTTCTTCGTTTTATCATTTATAGCTAATACTTGTGCTATTAAACTGCTTCTTTCCTTCTGATACTTAGGTGGAAAATTATATGGACTGATCCTAGTCTACTTTCTGAAATCCAGCAGTTCTTTCCACTCAGCTTTCTAAATGTTTTATAACAGTTCTTTCCAGCTTGCTTTCACTGCAAAAGCTAGAAATTACTGAACTAAAGTTCTTGGGAATATGGGAACAGATTTTCACAGTTGCTTTAAATTGGCCAGGCTTCTGAGGTGCCCTGTCCTTAAAATGAAATTTAAACAAGCAGCCTGCAATTAAACAGAATAAACCCTTTGAAAAATTTTGATTGGTATTACTTTCTTCGAAATTCTAATAGCTTATGGCTTCTAATAATAGAAGGTCTGGTTGTGGAAGTCACTGTAAATTCTAACTGCAGACAGAGGAAATTGGCCACATATAGGCTTCACAGCACCTCATTAGCTGGTGTTACAGCAGCTCTACCATTGCTTATTTTAAACTCTCTCCTCTTAGACACTTTTCTGGACACAGTCTATGGGTATTCAGAAAAAAATGTTAATTAATGAGCCAGGGAAGTGAAAGAAATCACTGTTGCTGCAGAGGATTCCTCCTTGTTTCTCGGAATAGTCATTTTGTTCCTTGCTGGCATTTATGATTCAAGCAGTGTACTAGGAAAGAGTTAGGAGAGAATCGGAATTGAGGTGAATCTTCATAAACATACATTAGAGGCAGAAAATTTGCCATTGGAGGTGTATGGCCTATTTTTATCCCCTGATTGCAGTTCGGTTTGTTTTCCTAGTATCTTAAAACAATTTAGCTTTAATATGGATCATATCAGCAGCCGTATTAGGAAAGTGTCACCTGAGAGAATGAGGCTTTGAAATGTGTATGATCTCTAAAGACCATAACAGAAAATGAAGTCTTTTAAAACAAATGTGCAGGTGTGTGTTTTTTGTTTGGTTGGGTTTTTCTTTAACAGAAAAGGTTATTATTATGGTGAGGCTTTTAACAACAGGTAGTTGTCAACATCCTCTGTCTTTGTCTTGTACTTAATTTGCTGCCAACTTTGGGTTCTATACAAGATGCATAGAATGGAATAATCTCTGCACTGTGACAGTCTTTTAACCTTAAAAATCCAGGTAATGTCTAAAGCTAGAGACTTAAATCAGTCGCCAAGCAGGCTGCGCTCTGCAGTGGTTTGTGTGTCCAATGCTATTAACTCAGTGAAGAGAAAGGAGATGCTCAGCTGCTCAGTGTAATAAATTTGATGCAACATTTAATTCTTGGAAAATACAAACAGTACTGAGAGCAGACAGTGGAGTCTGCAGTCCTTAGAGACGTTGCCCCCCTCCTTGCTCTCCCAAGGGAAGGCCACAATTCCAAGGGAGGGAGTGTCACAGAGGCAGCAGACCCTATAGCCTACAGAGGAACAGAGCCACACACTGGGAATTTTACACTGGAGGACCAGCAACAGTTTTTTTGCAGGCAAAGCAAAAGAAGCCATGGGTTTGAAAGGAGAGGTGGATCACTGGGGCGTTTTGCTCTTTTTTTTTTTTTCCACATTATAGTGCTGCTGGCTAGACCTTCAAGAGCAGCATTTCCTGGCACTGATACTTGGGGTTGGGGGTGGATGGTGTGAATTTAGACTGCTTAAAGGACTTGTAGGTAGGTAGTCTGGCACAGAACAGTGCTTAAATCTTAACATGGCAATCCTGTCTTAAAATAAAAAATTAGTGTTTTCAGGTATGGGATTAATTCTGATACTTTGTTTGTTTGTGGGTTTTTTTGGTGGGTTTTTTTTTTTTTTTTTAAATTAGGAATGACAGTTTTGGTACTCTGGGTCTTTGCCCTACTCTGACAGGTAGAGCTTAGTCTGTCATTTTCAAAGGGTAAAGGGACTTGCCCTCTGTCTATAATTTGTAAAGCAAGCCAGAAAAATAGTATTGCTGCTCCTCATTGGCCCTGGTTTGGTTGTTTTGTATTTGCTCACATGAGGCAGCAGATATGTGTCACTGACGCGGGTCTGTCCGTGTATGTTGAAGTAGAACTGTGTACAGGTTACTTGCACTGCGTGAGGTGACCTGTTTTAAGGGGGATTCAGGGACATATCTGTTACTTGGAAAATAGAGGAAGGAATTTATACCTGAAATGCCTTTATTACTAGTGTCTGGACAACTGACTAATGATCACAAAAATTGACTGTATTCTGTCTCTTGTTTCACCTCTGAAAGCTGCAGTATAGAGAAATCCTTGAAGAAGCTCTCACTTTTTCCAAGTGGACAGATGTATCTATTGGTGGAGTCCTGCTTTTGATATTCTCCACTTATAGTGCTTTGTGTTCATGAACCAGTAGAAGTTAGTGTGACTTTGTGTATTTATGTACCTTGTATAGATCTGGATAATATTGGTCTTCTGCTTACTCTTGACCAATGCAGTCTCTACCTGCTCACCCACAAGCACCTGTTGTGTAGGGAAAAGGTGAAAAAAATAACTGCAACAACAAGGAGTAATTGCTCAGAAACTGGAAACAGAGTTCTGTGATAATTTTAAACCTGAATCAGTTTTTGTGCCTGTTCACCAAAGTAGGATGGGGGAGGGCTTTTCTCAAAGTTGAACAGGGTGTGGGGTCATGGGTGGGTGTTGTTACTGTGACAGAGCAGCCAGATGAGATCCTTCCCATTTCACAATTGTCAATTAGCAGTATCACAGAAAGGTTGGGACTGTATGTGGAGACTTAATGAATTGCAATCAGCAGCATGTGTGTGAGGCAATGATCCAGGGCTTTCCACTGACCACCAGAAGTGTCCTTTCATTTGAAAAAGAGGAACTTGTTACAGGCTTTTACCAAGTTGTGTTGAGTGTCTCAGGCAAAGCACAAGAAATCAGTTTGCATAACTGTATTCTAGCAAATAAATTTGCAGATCCTTAAGCATTTGAATTGTTCTTGGTATTATTTAGATAAGGTTTAGGATTCTTAAGTAATCTCATAGTAGCCATACTGCTCCTTCCATATTTCTCCACTGAATACCAACTATATGTTTATAGAATAGGTAATGTACATTGTAGTTAATATGGTCTGTGAGTTCTCCAGTATGTGCTACAGAACATGGAGCATAATCGATTCCTCCTCTGAACTGGAGCTATTAATTACCTAAAATAATAAAGTCATAATAACACCTTCAGTGTGTATATGTTTTGCAGGGGGTAAAAAAAGGAGATATATAAAGATACAGTTATTGCCTTGACATTTTGGTAATGAGATTTTATGCTAAGATGGAGTTCAGGAAAAGCACAGAAAGAAAAACTAATAGAAAATGGGAAGGAAAAGAGCAAAGGTTGAAGGTATAAGGGGAAGCTTTGAGGTGACGCAATTATGCTCATCTCCTCTCTTGAACTTTCCCGGCTTGCCTGTCTGTTTCTAACATCAATTTGAGGTGAAGGGAGAGCATCACTGCAGTGATTAAAGGCATCTAGCAGTTAGTAAACATCACTATAAATGTAGAAATCATATGTGGTTTTATACATGTCACTGTGGACTATCTAACAGTATTACTGCTTATTAACAAACCTGTGGGAATGTGGGAATTATTACATGTGAGTAGATGATATGAGGGGAAGCTGGTCCTCCTCCTTTTTAGTTGGTCAGTGTCACAGATGTCCCATGTCTTGCTTTCTTATCAGTTGTTTCTTCCTTTCCTCTTATCTTTGTTTTCATATTTGATTTTGTTGAGGCTTAGATAAGAGGGCAAGGGACTTGGTAATTTGAGTGTGTTGACTATACCTCTAATGTTTTCCAGTTACTTTGTTATTGGAAGTTTAGATGTTTTGTGTACATGTAAGGGCAAGCACACATATTCTTGCATGTGGTTGTGGAACTAAGTACATATATCATACTATTTTATTACACATTTTGAAAGTGATTTTATTTAAGATGCCCTTTGAAAGCTTTTATGTGTTAAAGGCATTATGGAACTTTCATTTTGGATATATATAACTTGACATGAAAGTGCAGCATGCTGGTTGGAGGAAATAAGAGGGGATTAGCAACAAGATGGGCTTGATTATAAAAGAGCAAGTAGGCCAAGGCAAAAGTCGTTAGACATAATTAAAAGACTTTTGTTTCAGGCTTTGGGTCAAGAGGGATGTCTGTCTTTGCTGTCTTCTCTTCTTGCTTTAAATTGTTAGAAAGGTTAAACTAAACTCCACTGATAATATATTCTTTATGCAGGTTTACCAACTGCTGTGAGAATTCAGTGGAACTATAGAGTATTTATATGTGTGTATAACTCATTTAGGACTCTGTGTATAACTCATTTTGGCTCATGGCCCCAGTCAGACTCCTGAATAAAAGGATATATGGATGCATGTGAGATTTCTACTTTTTGTGCTTCATTCAAATAGTTTTTCACTTGATTCTTTTTTTTTATTCTTCTGACTTTTCTTCATTTCTGCTGTAATACTACAGAAAATATATTGTTTAGCATGAAGTGCATCTACATATACTCAGAGCTACTTTTACCTGTAGCTGAAAAGTTTTCTTCAAAAGCATGTGGCTATAAATTTAAGCTAAAATAGTTATAATTCATCCTGGGGTCATGTCTAATTAACTATACAGTCTTTAGTCTGGAAACAGCTAGGAATTAGTTTGTGAGAAACACATACAGTTCACCTAAGAATCAGAACAGTTGTAACATTGCTAGATTCTCTCAAGATCACAAATACTCCAAGAATAAGTGCTTTCTGAGGATAATATTTTAAAACTCCAGTCAAATCCTGGGACTTGAAAACCAACTACTGCTGAAGAAAACTCTTTTCAAAACCTTATGGTGTAATTCTTACTCTTTGATGCAATCAGACTGAGTGTTACATGAAAGCATCTTGCATTGCTGTAATTATTTTTATTCTTTTTTTTATGAATAGTGAACACTACAGATTTTGAATGGAATGAGTTTGTGGAAAAGAATCATGAAACATTTTATTAGCAGAACTGCTAATTGTCTGTTTATTGGAATTGCTAGTGATGTGTGAAAGTAGCAACTGAGAAATGAAAAACCCTCTCTGTTACCCAAAAAGTTAATGGTTTCATCATCAGAACTATCCATGGTGACTTAGTTTTGGGTACATTTATATCTGTAACTCATTTTATATTTGAAATGTAAAATTTTCTCAGTAAGTTTTTCATAGCTAAGTTTCAGACCTAGTTGTAAAATTTCATGCTTTCTCTAAATTAAAAGGAAAAACTGTCTTAATAATGGGAGTTAAATGAGGCTAGCCACTATGGTTGATGTGCTAATATGCTGAAAATAAAAGAAAAAAATGGGGAGTTAATTTGTTGCTATGATAAATTGTTAATTTGAAAGCAAGACAGATTATAGCAGTTGCATAATTAACTGTAAATGCTTCACCCCAAGAACTTTGTTTAGCACAGTAACTGATGGAATAGGAAGGATGGAATAACTTCAAGTAAATCAGGTCTTAAACAACTTGTGCACAAACGCCTTTTCTCTTTGTGTCTTCCAATCATTGCCATGGTACATCAGTAATTAACATCCTCAGAAGGAAAAGGTGTACTCTTGGTTTGTTGGTTTTTGTTGGTTTTTTTTTTTTGGTTGGTTTGTTGTTTTGTTTGTTTTTGGGGTTTTTTTGTAAGATTTAAACTGGTATATTGATACTGTTCTGGGCTCTGATGTGCGACTTCCCGCAATCCATAAGCCAGAGAGTTTGCTTATTGAATTTAAAGTTCACATCCAGCTTCAAATCTTGTTGAGAAATGGTTCACAGGGAGTATCATATTCAGTCTGGGATCTTAACTTCAGACTAATTGTGGTAAGCTGCCTTTTTCACTGTAGCACTTATAGGTGATCTAATTTGAATATAATAATAAGTTTTCATGATTTATGAGGAGGTGGGGAGAGGTGATGTTGCATCACCATCTGTCTCTCTGCATTGGACTGCAGGACTTAGGTGCCTTCTACATGAAAGTGGATAAACTGTGAAAAAGCACAAACCTAATAAAATGAGACAGGGTCACGTGGGGATGTTATGCCTAGGACTGGTTTTTATTTATTTATTTTAAATAAGCTCAATAGAGCCTCACTTTTCCTTGTCAGTATTTGTTACATGCTTTACCTGCCTTAATTACAGAGGTAGAGACACTTTAAGAAATTAATTCATTGTAGTCCTCTCTGTCCTTAGTAATTTGCATTGATGCTCATCTACGAAGAGAAGACAAAATATCACAAAGGTGAGTTTCTCAGTGTGGGAAAATATCCCTGTCACAAAAACAAGGGTAGGCAAGAGACTTTCATACTGAAACTGTTTTTTTAAGATTAGTTCAGAAAAGTCTTTTTAAATATCTCTACATTATTATTTCAGAGACACTGTCTGTAGCAAGTTATGCTTCTGCCCTAATAAATCCCTAATGTCCTGTGTGGGCTGGCGAGTAACAGCAATTGGCTGAAAACAGCTTCCAGTGCATGGAGCAGGGTCAGAGGTCCTGAGGCTGTTTGATAAAGGTTTGTTTCTACCTTTAGGGTTGAGAAGCAAATAGAGTTTTAAGGGCAGTAGTTCCTTACACTTACTTTCCAAAATATAAAAGATGAAAAAAACTTACCTTGTTTTAACCACACATATTAAAATCTAGGTGTCAGAGATCAATAAGGATAAATTGGCAGAGGGCTGCTGACTTAGCTCTTTTTTGGGGAGAACAGAAGCTCTGATGGAAAACCATTAACTTGTGGGACCTCTTTTACAGCAGAGTACTGTGGTAAAGTACCATGATAATGATCAAATGAACATTACACAGCAGTTTTCCATGTTATTTAAGGACAAAAGCTAAATCAATTTATATTGGCTTCATTATCTCACTAGCCAACATAGATCCTTCACTTCTAAGTTTTGGACACTGTTATAAATAATACACATAATATAAGCTCTTTTCACTAGGTTTTTCTGTGCTGTCATGGAAACAGCATTTTTTTTTTTTAGTGTGAATAAAAGCTTCTTAAAATCACCTCTATAAGGGATGTAATTTGTGACCAAATTTAATGTGGTCATGTATCCTTTCTCTATTGCATTTATATCATCATTTTGAGCAAAGAGGAAGGCAGAGGATTAGAAAAGAAGGTGCAGACTTAAAAGATTTGTGTTCCCTTCCTGAGATTGAAGCACAATGCAGAATAAGACAAGTTGGTGTAAACTGCAAATGATTCTTCTCTCTCTGAGTTTTTTTTGTTGTCTGTGTTTCAGTGCTCAGCAATTCAGTATCCACAGAATGTTCTTCATATTCTTCCCTTTAGGAGGGTGTCATTTTTGCTTCATTTTACAGATCACCTTTTTAAAAGCAGATATTTATTTTTGATGTATTATTTGCTATCTGTAGTTAATGGCACTTGCTATAGATACTGATTAATGGTATTTCAATAGCACTTATACAGAACAGCAATCAAGTTTATTAATGTGAACATTTAATCCAGAGGCAGTGTCATGACTCTGTGGTCATTTCCGTCCTTGTCTTTTTTCTTATGCCTTTCTTCAGGTTTTCTCTATGCCTATATAGCAGGCATGGTAGAATTACAGCTAGCAGATGCGCTTGAGATTATCAAGGAAACTTTTCGGATTAAAAGAAACAAAAATGCTTTACAATTGCATTATTGTTGGTCACTTTTTATATACTTTTGGAGGTGCATTCTAGAACTAATACTTGCTTTAATATAAACAGGCCTCAGACAGTGTTCAGTCAGCATTGATAAGGCTTGAATGATGTTTAAGTGCTCACACTCAATGGCTCAGTTGCAACAGTGCTGGTAAAGTGGATATTACCTCTGCTATTGAGAATATAACTGAGAACACTCCTGCTTTGCCCATGTATTGTAGACAATATCTTGTTTTTTCTTGCTTTCCAAAGCAGGAGACTGAATACAAAAAAACCTAGTCCTTTGTGGTTTTGTTTTTTTTCACTTCACCATGATTATCACTTATTTGTAATAATGTGTTTTTCTCTAAATATAGGATCAGAATCCCATTGAGGATGAATGGTATTAAAAATTAAAAAACCATTCCCTGTTACATTATATTCCATTAAACTGTTGTAGCACATTTCATAGTTATTCGTTTCAAAATTGTCTGCTCCTGGAAAGGAAGGTAGAGCCATACACCCTTCTTTCTCTTTCCCACTTACGTGTGCCCTTATTGGTAAGGGGATAATGGGACTGAATCTGAAGTGACTGGTGGAAAACTAGCACTTCTGCTTAGAGCCCTTTTTTGTGTCTCAGTTAATGACTTGTGACAGTTGTAATTGGTGTAAAGCCCAGGCTCCGTGCCCCTGTGTGAAAGAGCACCCACAGCTAATATGCAGGAGGTCTACTGCATGTTCACTACACCTCCATGTCTGCGAAGCACTGCCCTGTCTCAAGAACAACAGAGAGGAACTTGTTGGACATGAAACAGGAGCTCATTCAGTGTGTGAGAGAATGGTGTGACAACTTCCTGCATTTTCTGCTTTTCCCTAGGACCAGAGGAAGAGCCTTAAAAAAAATATGATCACTATATTTTCACTTGTAGATACTTCAGCTTACAGGTATTGCTTACCTAGCATTATGTTTGCAGTGCCTCCACCTGCCTGAATATGTATGCATGTGCAAAAAATCAAGAAGCATACATCCACAGGCTGAGCAAAAGTTCATGTGTTTTTTTCAGCTAGGTGATGCCAAATACATTTGTACTTTAAATGCTCTTTAAACAAGTGAAACACAGCTGTGGGGAGCCTTGGTGTATGTATAAGAGAATATTGCAAATGGAACGTAATGGAAGGCCTGTTGCCTTCAAAAAGTGATTTTGTGCTTAGAACATGACATATTCCAAGATGGCAACACTTATTTTAATTTCATTAGGTGAAGGAGTATGAATTTTTTTTTAATTTCTGTGTATCTATTCTCACACGAAACCAAAGCAGTAGTTCTTGTCATGATACTTCTAACCCTAGCTAATCTCACATCAAACTTGAGTTTGGGTTTGGGAGGTGCAGTACTGCACATCTGTTTCCAAGATTTTGTTGCGTTTGTTCTCAAAGTAAAGGCAAAATTATAGTCATTTCTCTAAAATGTCAAAGTCTAATCGTAAGAACAATGATAAATTCTTGCTAGAGAAGGTACCTCACTTGTTTCAGTTATTGCTCAGTCACGTGTCTGAATGCCATTGTTAGACATACAAGTGCAGAACCATAGGGATAGAAATATCTTTTATTGCCATAAATATAAAAAAAGTCATCTATTAGCTATTGAAACATAGATCCAGGAAGATTAATATTTTGATGAAATATGGTACGGTTGCTTTTATCTTCTTTTGCCCAGGCGAAAGTGAAATAGATGCACAATAAGTAATTTTGATGGCCTCTTTTCCATTTTAGAGACATGTTATTGTGCCAGAGGTTCATGGACCAAAGGTAGAATCAGTAGAATATTCTATAGTGTTTATGAAGCAAATTCTTCTCTGTAGCAGGATCCTGGAATATGCCTGGTTTAGGAAATAAATTTAGGGGCTGGATTATAACTTGTCTAAAGGACATCTTCACATGTACAGAGATACACCTCTGGTCTCAGAAAAAGCTGACAGTGTATACAAGACATGGTAAATGAAACAAATAGGAATAAATTTGCGCTGTGTGCATATATGTGTACATGAACTGTGGGTTGTAAGACGAGGAAAATAAGCTCATTTTGTTTAGTTTTCAGGTAACTGTGTGTAGCCTATGTTGGAAGCATCAGGCATTGCAGTAATGAAGGTTTTTAATACGTTTTCAGGATGCCAGAGCAAAAAGCGATCTGAACATGAATTTCTCATGATTCCTTAGAGCTTTTGTCTGTCTCACTGAGTTTTAATCTGTATCTATCATGAACAAAAATACAAAATATATCATGAACATTAATACAAAACTATAGAAGTCCCTTGGTTTCCCTTCTCCAAACTTCTGGTAGATCGCTGATGAGATTTTACTTTGGATTTTTTATCTTTGTATTTTTTTAAAATCTTGTGACTTCTCTAGACAAAATGCTTAGTGTGCAAATAAGAAGTACAATAAGATGTGATACAAAGGCACTGCCTATCCAAGTGGCAAGAAGTATGGTCAAATGTATTACAGCATCCATGTGTACTCTTGCTGTGACAGCCAGAGAGATGGCCTCTTATTCACTAGGAGGCCAGCAACCAGGAAGACTGAAAAAACATAAAAGGGCAATACCCATAAAAAGTTGTAAAATATCCAGCAAAGGCTCTGCTGGTGCAGTTCTACTCTGTCTCTGAAAATTTTTTTCTCATCCTGATGGAGCTTTGGTGATGGAGATAAAACATGGCCTTGGTGAGTCCAGTGTCTAAGCAGTGATGTTTAACTGCACAGAAGTGTGTAGCAATCTCATGCCCTTCTTGCTCACAGGTGTGAAGTTCTTGGCTGGGGTGCATTGGAAGGGTTTTCTCCCATTCCATCCCTGACTTAGCTTTGAAAATGGCTCAGAAAATCACCTGACATCTGACACAGCTCTACTGGGCTGTGCCAGCCTGCCTCAGGTAAATTGGGATTTAATGGACTTCAGATGGGCCAGAATTAGGTTTACACATTCAGACTTTTGCTTGGTCTTCATAATGCTTGTGTATTTCTCCTACTTCCTGCATAATAGACAAAAAAATTGCCTTCCTACATAGTTGTGATTATTTTCTTTTTCTCTTTCTTTCTTTTTATTCATTTTCTTTCTTCTAACTGGATAAGCTGTGTACTCTGGATATGTGGAGGCCCACAGAGGAGATCTGATGTACTTGCTTCCAGCTGAAAACACAGCCTTGTAGCCAATTTGTTTTTCCTATCAATCAGTCTGAAGAGAATAGTGCTTTATCTTATTGATCATTCTTGTGTAAAGCTCATGTATCACTTCAAGGATTGTCTAGATATTGGTTCTGTCAGTTTGCTTCTATCGCTGTTGAAGAGCAAAGACCATGTGCCTATGATATTAATAGTTGGAACAGGAGAGATCTATCACTGTTCTGGTTCAGGTTAGTCAAAAGGATGATTGAAAGAATGCTACAAAAATGCAGTGCGTAAGGGTAAAGAGATGTTTGACAGTACCTGTGGGGAAAAAAGAAATGTATTGCTAGGAAAATTATGACGTTCTGTAATATGTCTTTCATAATTTCATCAAGGTAGCTGTGCCAATAATCTCTTATACATATGACTTATTTTCCTCACATGAGTAATTTCATCAACTGAGTAATTACACTGACTTTAGAGGAACTGTTACGATATGTATGAGTCAAGTTACTGATGTTTATTGATCTAAACTTAAAAAAAAAAAAAGAAAAAAGCAATTAAACCCCCATGGTTTTGGCCTATTTTACATTAAGAAGTCACAATCTGGGTTTAGATAGAATAGTCTTCAGTACTTTTTACAAAAGTTAAAATGGTCTTCATTTTTCTACATAGCTCATTTTGCTAAGGCTATGGTTGCTTTTACGAAACTAAAATGCAGAACTAACAAAGTGGATTCTATTTTTCCTTTTCTGGAATGTTCAAATCCTCTTAAAGTTCTTCCACTGTTTTCACTTTTCTTCATCAGAGCTTTCCAATTTATTTTTAAAAGACGATAGCAGGGATCTAATTTAAGCCTCTTTGTTCAGTATGCCAAAAGGAATGGGCAACTTCTATAATGAAAACTTGAGAAACAATTCTCAGCAACTTAATCCCTGTAAATTATTAAAGACCTGTACAGAATGGCTCAAATTATGCTGTGTGTGTTAAATGCTGATAGTTTTCTTGTTTGCCTTTTTTTTTTTTTTAAATGATTGCAACATTTGCCTCTCCTGGAATACTTCTGCATTTTGTGTTTTAAAACTTGAGTCAGAATTGTTTTAGAGTAGCTATATACTTGATGGCTAGGAAGTTTCATCTTTTTCTGTAAGAGGACACATATTGGCCTGTTGGCTATTCTTTCACTGATAAAGTTCTTTTCAATCTGTTAGTATCTGCCCTGTATTAGAGCTGAGATAGTGTCCCAGCTGCAGCTGTGGTTCAGCTGTGCTTGAGCCTGTAATTCTGGCCTGTTTGTATCCCCAGTGACAGGGGATAGGTGCTGCTTGGACTCTTTGAACAATTGCTATGTGGAATCAGCTTTTCAACCAACGTGAAACAAAGATGAAAAAAAAGTACATATTGTTTTTCCTTTATAGAGCTGGAATGTAATTTAACCTGTGTCAGTTTCTGCTGAGTTGTTGCACTTCTATTAGCTTCTGATAGCAAGGAAGTACTTTGCATTCACCTTGAACGTTACTTTTTTAATAACCTTCAATGACATATAGGAAGAATTTCAGATCAAAGGTCTGCAAACAGATTTCTGGCTAGCAGTTTTTGGTGGAAAAGATTAATTTGAACTGTGTTGCATGGTTGCTGTTAGGACAGACATTGCTTATCAAAAATATGGTAATATTAACAATCTTTAAATTATGGCTTAGATTCATGTGGTTGACTGGCTGAACTATTTCAGAAGTAATAGCAGAATTTCAAAAAATGTAGAGATGTGTCACTAGGAAAATTTAGAACCATTATGAAAAAAAGATTGCTGCTTTGATCCATGCCCTCACTAAGATTCAGTGAGTCCTCTTGCAGATCTTCTGGGCCTGCAATGCCTTTGGACCTTTACTACGAGTGATCCATTTTGTTAATCTGCTATGAAGCACAGAAGCCAAAACAGCCAATGGGCTTTGCATTTGATATTGCAATTTGGTGATCAGAATGTTTTCAAAATGTTTAGAACAGATTTTGTCTTGGTACACGTGCTTTTGAGGGGATTTTTTTCATTGGTAACTTCAAGCCTGCAACCAGTTAGAACTCTATTAAACTGCTCTGTATTCTTAAACTCCTGTTAGCAGAAAAAAATGCTTTCAAGCCTGCATACTTGGAGAGGAGCTGAATGCTAAGTTTATGTGCAAGTCAGAAATGGGGGCTATCTCGCTTGAACTTCTGCTGCTGTTCTCGACAGATATGTGAAATGACAGGAGAGGCCCCACCATAAAGCTGAAGAGCAAAAATAGCTGATGGCTCTTGTGATATTTTGTCACTTGAGTGGTGACCTTCGTTAATAATGCCTGTGATAGGAAAATGAAATACTTTCTGTTTCGGTTATGTCAGTCTGATGCTTGGCAACAAATGCTTTTAAGGAAGACAGTGAAGAAGAAAAAAGAGCAGCACTGTTATATTCTGCAGTGTATGATGCTTAATATTTTTCCTGATATGCAGTCAGACTAAATCTTCAGTTTACTAACAGATGCAAAAGGAGTTGAAACCACATTTCTATCTCACTAATAAAATAAACAACATGCTGCCAGTATAATCAGGGCTAGATTTTCAAGGCACTCAACTTATATTTAAAAACCTGAATGGAATGGGCAAGTTTTCAAAAGCACTCAGCATCCTGCCACCCCTGTTGATAAAAATCTTGACTAACTTATATATGCTGAGCAATTCGGAGGGCCTGGCCCTAAAATGTTCCCTTGATAGTCTTGGAAAAAGAGGGGAAAGAGGTGAACTAAGCCTTGAATTTGCAGTTTGAAGATATAAATTCAATCTATATGCTTAATAGTTCTTAATATTCTTTCAAACCATGAAAAACAAGAGCACCTACACCTAGTATCAGGAAACAGTTGACAAAATGGGCCCTACTGACTATTTTAAATTTAATCAATATTTTTAGTTTTATTAATTTGGATTTCTGGTACCTGGGGTGGGCATGAAACTTTTCTATGGAAAATGGCTGCTATTAAGAAAACTAGTGTTTTGTCTGTGGGTTTTCTGTTTGCTTTCTTTTAAGCAGTAGCAGTCTGAAAGGATTTGTTCACATTACCAAATAACCTTCTGAATCAGTCACCCTGTTCTATTCTTGTTCTCTACTTCTTTCAAGTTTTTCCTGAAACCCCATATTTTTCACCCTCCTTCTAACAGTGATTTCCATCCTAATCAACTATTTTAAACTGATGTAAAGAAAAAGTAACTGTACTGTTACTCTGTAGGATATAATCTGTAGGATTATTAAAATCAAGTAAGGATGAGAAGTGAAAGGTTATTTAAAATACAACCATTCTATGATTCCTTTACAAGTTTTATTTGAATCAATTGTCCTTTTGCTCAGTGCAGTCAGCCCTTAGTAATGCACACTGGGAAGGAATCCTTGGGTCACAAGTGTACTTTTCTTCAGTCTTAACTCTTTAGTGCCTTACTAAAATGGTAACTTTGGTTAATCATGATTCTCAGTTAGAGATATGATGCATATGTTTCCTTATTGGCCACAAGCTTAAAGAGGAAGTAAACATGAATTTGCATGTTTTTATATGAGCTGTCAAAAGAGCATACATTGAAATTATGACAGATAAAATTTTATCATCTGCATTTTTTTCCTGCAGCCTCCAAAGCTCTCTTCACTAGCAGCCTAATTACCTAAAGAGTACACAAAGAATGATCCATTGTCAAACTGGCATTCCTTCTTCCTATACAAGTTAAGGCCTAGAGTTAATGGTCATTTGTCTGAGCTTCTCGTGTCACATTAACAGCTTGAAAACTGTTCGTATCAGTAAGGCTTGGGATAAACCAACTGGTACTATAAAGTCTGCAACAGGTAAAAAGTAGGAATTGAACCTTTTTATTCTGCTTAGAAAAATAATTTATATGTGCAGATAGAGTAAATGTAAATCTCTGAAAAAACTTCATTAATCCCCAACTTTCACTTTTGTGGAGAGATTCAGGCCTTGGTGAAGTCGATTACAAAGATGATGAGATCAGCAAAGCAATTATTTTCCCCTCTGTTGGAGGACTTGTCAACAGCCTTCTATCTAGAGTGAGTTCAGTCAAAGGGGAGCTTCTGAATGCGTTTGAGTGTGGGAGATGGTGAGGTGTTTAAAACAAACACCGCAGTTGGGAGAAATCTGACTCCAGCTCTTAATCTGTGAAGATGAGGAAATGTTGATACTTTAGCATAGATTTAAGCTTCTTATGTTTGGTTCTTCACCTTCAAAGGTGATGACAACCAGTTTGAATCAAAGCCCCTATCCAACCTCAATACTCAAGTTTTCTGCTTAGATTTCAAACTTGCAAATGGAATTCAGCCTAAACCAAAACAACCAACAAAACAAAAAGCCCCCAAGGAGTTACAGAAAAAGAATGAGATTTTCAGGCACCAATTTAGTACTATTACTATAAACAAAATCTAGTTCTTGAGAAGAAAGGCAGGTACAGGCAACTACTCAACAGTAATGAATATAAATTTCTGCATTTGGATGATGGTTTGAATCACTTTGTTACTTTGAAATAAACTGTTTCTAGGTGGAAGGTACATTATTGTTCATTAAGAACACTATTATTCTGCTTTCTTGTCTTCCAGTGCAGGTAATGTAATATGCTCATGGTTCTTATTTAGAGCCAGAACAAATCTCTGGTGATTTTGTTGGGTTTGGTTTTTGGTGGTTTTTTTTTTTTGTTTGTTGGTTTGTTTTGTGGGGTTTTTTGTTGTTGTTTTTGTTTGGTTGGTTTTTTTCTGGAGTGGATATTACAAACACTTTTCACAGGGATAATCAGAATATAAATCAAAACATAGATTTGGAAATAGGAAAACCAACTGTACGAACAAAATAATCATTAAAATGGAAGACACTTAAATTACTTATTGTTTTAAAGCTGCAGTCTACAGGCTGAACTCAGAGGAGGATGCATGGGTTTAGATTCCTATAAACACATTATTAATCTTTTTTAATGATTAAGGAAACTAATAATTTAAAATGGCAATTTCTACCAGACAGAATGTGTTTTTATTTTATGTTTTCAATACTAGCATATGGTCAAACTTGCTGAAGTATTAATGCTGTGTTTATTTACTTTTATTGAATATTGAACTGCTGAATTCTTTTCTTTAGCATGGGGTGATTTTTCTATTTGAACTACCTCCATCTCTTAAAATCTTAGGACAAGGGAGATAATGTCATCCCTGAAGCTTGACTTGTTTCAAATGTAGTTAGGATGGCAGGCCAAGTCAATATAAAACTAATTAATTAGTTAATTAATAAGTATAATCTTCTGAAATAAATCTGAAAAAGTGGAAAACTGATCAAGTGCTTGAAGTACTTTTTTTTTTAATAAAGAAATGCATTTTCATGAGATAAGCAAATGAAGCCATGTCAGCCATATCACCCATCCTTAGGAGGAGACTAGAAGACAATTTTTCCCCAAAAAAGTGCTGTTGAACCTTGCTTTCTGATCCTTGGTAAAGAGATGACCAGTGACCCAGAGATTTCTCTGTGAGGTTTCACCCAATGTATGCTTTTTTTTGTATGTTTGGGTTGTTTGTTTGTTTGGTTGGTTTTGGTGGTTTTTTTTGCTGAGAAGGAACATCAGGGAAAGGAATCCCAGAGAGAGATGATTTTCCAGAAGAATAAAAATAAGTATTGCCATGCGTGGTTTTGGGGCTTTTCCTCTCTCAAGAGTGGAAATGGGTAGAGATTAAAATTAGATTGCAAAAATATTGCCTTCGGTGAAGAGAGATTTTTATGAGCTTTAGTCTCTGGTGTGCAAGAATGAGCTTTATAAATCATCAACTGATTTCCCTACTGAGAAGCTCAAAGGCTAAGAGTGGAGAGACAGAACGATCTTGCTGTGGGACCAGCAGGAAGAAATAGTACAGATAGACTGATAAAATGGTGGTGGTTTAATGAACTAGTAACTCTAAGGAAAAAAAAAAGTAAAAATAAACAAGCAAACTTGGAGGATCTTCGTGAGCAAGTCCTGTAGTGTTTAACATAGTAAAACATATGAAGGAGTACAATTCCTTTTACCTTTTTAAACCTCTGATCACTTACAGTAGTTTATTACTTAATTTTCTTATTACTACCTATACGTTAGCTATTTAATAATATTTAACTTTCATATTTTGCTTTAGATATCAATGCTTGAAGAGTCCTCTGTACTATAGGAGACTGCTCCAGGTGCTCAGATTAGTCAAATCACATCTCTTGAGTTAAAGGAAATATTAAGAAATGGCCTCTGACTTCTTTTATTTGATTGGTTGTTGGGGTTTGGGTTGGGTTGTCTTTCTGGGGAGGAGGAGTGGCTTCCTGTCTTATATGTGTGTGTACTGGAAGCCTGTATTTTATCATATCTTAGTGACCAGCAAATTGCTCTGTCCCTGGGAGAGAAAAATAGGTTAAGGCATGTGTTCACCTGTAAAATAACAGTGATGACTCCAAGAGTTTGGTCTATGAAAAGACATGGGCAATAAATCCAGAGGTATTGAGTGAAAGCATTTTATAGGTCTTCCAGCTGAAAGAGTGCAGTTCAGATTCCAAGACTGCATAAATGGGGCATATTGTAGACAAATGATGTTTGGAAGATGGTAACAGGGAGTTGGTGTCCTAGCCCCGGTCTTGGGAAAACTAACTTTTTTAATCACTTTCTGAATCATTTCAGTCTCAGCCATTTCCAGAACTACGAATTATGCAGTGCCATCTGTTGGCTTTTGTGAAAATCAAATGGAAAACGTGGTTTTCTCTGTGGTGATCCAGCAGAAAGAGATTCTCAGGCAATACCTGCAGCTTCTGGTGGAGCAGAAAATTAACAGGAAGACAGGTTCTAGTTGGAGACACTTTTCTTCAAAATTTTGAGAAATGAGTCATGGCATCTGTGTGGCTGGTTGCAGAACAGTCCCAGCTGTAGCAAAGGTAGAACTGGAGCCCAGGAGCTCTCCCCTATGTTTCAAAGAGCAGATACTTGAGATGGCCTGATCCCGTAAAGACCTTTTCATTCGTGCAACCTAACTGCTCATGAGGTAATTGCAAGGCTTATCTGACTAGTTTCAGATGTCTGGAGGTGAATTTGGAAAATGCAGAACAGTTTTCCTGTGTTTCCTTTGTAAGGGTTATGATCTGTATCTTGCAGTTTTGGCCCCTACCTGAGGGCCCCTATCTATATGGAAGAAGTGATGTAAAGAATAGTTAATGTAGTTTTCCATTAAATTACATGTCCTTTGTGATGAGAAACTTTTTCTTTTTTCCTTACTATTTCACATGGGGAAAGCTTGCATGCTGCCACTACTACTGCTTTATTTGCTTTAGATTGTCTTGCATTTAGGCCATTTGAAGGTTTGAGTGTGAACAATAGAAATAGCTGTGATAAATTGTCAGGGTTGTTCTTTCAAAGATTCAGAAGTTCTGGAGTTACTGCCAATGACAGATGATTTGTCCTTGCTCATCACTTGTCATTTTGACAGTGTTTTTCTGCTCTCTGCAAAATCTCCCTTGCTGTGTAGTTGAATTCTTTAGAAAAAGAAAATTAGTTTTTGCTTCACCCATGTTCTTGCTCATCAGTTCAATAGCATCTGTGTTTGACTAAGTGAAACACCTTCCTTGTGAAGCTTAAGTTTGATTTATTTTAGTAGGGTGTTAGGAGAACTGCTGGAGTTTGACATGAACACATTTCTAAAGTTACAAAGATGTTAAGAATGTTCTTTTATATCTATTTCTATGGATTTCTATGACTGTATGAATGGCACTGCGTACTTGACAGGCTGTAGCCTTTACTGCAGGATTTATGCAACTAATGACACAATGTTTTCAAATGCTCCAGTGTGAACTCTAAGTCTGAACAGTGATTGAGTGTGTAGATAGTGATTTTCAGTTTTTTCACAATTTCATGAAGTTTATTTCAGAACTGGGCTGCTAACTTCCTGCTGTGATTCTTAGCAGTGGAGAATTATGTGATATGACATTATAAATAATTACATACTAGTATTCTAGAGATTAAGAAGTGCTACATTCAGAAAAATTGTTGTCTGAAGGTGTTGCTTAATAGGCTGTCCTCTATTACTGTCTCCTAATGCTCTCTGCTCTCCCTCTACGCTGGTGCCAGTGCTTAGCTTTAGAGAGCTTTTTGCATTGACCTCTAACTTTGTGTGTTTAATAACCTACAATTGAATTCTTGTATGATTTCCCCCACAGGAAGTGTGATGTGAGAATTTGTCAAATATGTGCATGGTTTTCTTTGATTTGGAAAGTGTCAGCTCTCCTCCATTTAATATCTGTGTAGAATTTGGGGGTTCAGCCCTCATTATAAATGCACACTCTAGTTTTTCCTCAATTTTAGCTTAAGAGGTGATCTGCATAAACAATAGGTTCACCTGTCTTCTGTCTTGCATGGAAATTTCCAATCTGTCCCTTACCTTTCAGTAGGGAACAGTGCTGCTTCCTGGCACAGAGCCAGCAGAACCAGTGGGTAAATCTGAAACTTGCATTTTATTGAAATGCTTGGTATCTTGAAGCCCCTACCTCCTACATGCTCTTATGAAATGTTCTCAGTGCTTCTAATATACTGGATTTCAGATTTCTTTGTCCTTACTGCCCTTATGCCTTTGCAGGCATTACTCTGTACATTCATTTTTCCCTGGCACAGAACACAAGTTCATGCCAGCTCAGTTGATATGCATGCAGATGTGAATTTCAACCAGAAAAAGATCATCACTCAGATAGCAAATATGTGTTTTATCATTCTGAACGTATTAGTCATAGAAACCTTCTACCCAGCTGCATTATATACTTCTGTTGAAGCTGTGCTATATGTGCTTTTTAGGTTATGATCAATTTTAAGCAGACTCAGCTGTGCTCTTTTTATATTTTTTTTGTTTGGTTGGTTGGTTTGGGTTTTGTGTTTTTTGCCTTTTTTTTTTTTACTTTAATCTTATTTGTTATCATCCCTTCCAAGTGAAAATGGAATGGCTTTTTAAAGTAAACAGAATGGCAGACGCAGTAGATAGACAAGGTCATTCTGGACCATTGTGTCACAACTGTAAAGACCTGCTGTGTGCAAGGAATGACTGCTTTACTGATGAATAATTGCATCTACATTGTGTAGCTGCTGGCTTTAGATAGTTTGGGCATTTTTTTATCTGATTTAATATGGCCTTGTAAACTAGTGCTTAATAGCTGCTAACTGAGATAAGCTGCTGACTGTGAGATTATGCATATGATTACTCTTAGGATTTGAAGAAAACTTTAGGATTGAGTGACTCTTTCCTTTGAGCATCAATACTGAAGGTTTACATAGTACTGTATTTATTTTCTCTAAAACGGTAGATGTGTCAGTGCATTCTACTACACTGAAAAACATAAGGAACACAATAATTGGAAAATATTGGAAGGTTATTAGTATGATGATAACATTGTAGTGTCCTGCAATTCTTACAGACATAGTCATAATGTGCACTGCCAACTTTAAAGTCAACTAAATGGACAATAAAGGCCATACTGGCAGAGGAGATGTTAAGAAGGAAGCGACTAAGATGCAGCATTTTGATGCTGCTGAAATGAACAGCTTTTTTTGTGAATGATATCACTGTGACTAAGCTAAGACTGAATGACACAAGGATGAAAAGATGGCCTTGAAAACCCAGTCAAACATGGAGTCCCAGTTCACATGTAAATCTGTACTTCACCAAATAAAATAAATGTAAACAAACAGACTAGCAACTTTCTCAGGGCATGATCAATCATCTTTGTGAGCAACAGCTGTCAATACTAGAACAAGCTTTGAGTGGATGGGCTAAGGAAAATGCCAAAAAGCAGCTTCTGGCAGACCAAAAGGGAAAGTCATTTTATAAATCAGAGGCTATTTGTAGCCCATCTAAACTTAGAATATATTTTAGTTCGAGAGTCTCCGAGTACGCTACAAGTTCATCTCAATTTGACATACGCTTTTTGAAAATGTTTTTCATATTAAGTAGATTCATGAATGCAGAAACTTTAATGGATAAAACATGATCTTTCTGCTGAGGACTTTGAACTGAAACTAAAAAATGGGTGCATTTCATCTTGTTTTTTTGCAAATCTGTCACAGGCAGCCTGAGTGTTTGAAATAATGACAGTGACTTGTGAGACCAGTCAGCCTCTTTCAGAGACTGACTTAAAGGTCTGTGAGCTGTACTTAATAAAACCAGTGACACTTAGAACCATATTCTGTTGGAAAGGTCTTGTCTAATTGAAATCTGAGAGCATGGGCAAGGTAGATACTTGAAACCAAATATTTATAATGAAACTAAATGAACTGAAACCAAAGGTTTAATGAAAGATACAGTGCATTCAAGTCTGATCAGCTGAAGCTTATGGCACAAAGAAGTGATTTAGGTCACTTTTAACATCTTATTAAAAACTGAATGGAAAATGTGAATTTTCATTTTGTGGATTCCATCAGTCTGAAGTTTGTTGACTGCCATTTTGAAGCAGAGAAAGAACTTAGGAGCCCTTTGTGGAACATAATTCTCATTGTCATTTCCCTAATACCACTGGGAGACTTGACTCAAGAGTGTCACTCTGGCAGGCTGCTTTGGAGCCACAGAAACCTTGTGAGACCTCATCTTGAGCAGAGTAGTTACAGCAGGGCAGACATTCCCAGCAGGACATCCTGGAGCCAAAAGTTAGGAGGGACAAGGTTGCTAGGAACCTGAGAATAAACCAGAAATTATGTCAACTGTACTGCCTTTTTTTCTTTCTTTTTGTTATTCTGTTTCAGCAGAACTGTATGTAGAATGACTAGCAGAATTGGTTCTGCTTCAGTAAGGCTTTGATTTATTCTGTTTTATGGAAAATTGAAATGGCATAGCTTATTTTGTAAATAGGATAAACTTTCTATGCTTTGGAACTTTATATAAGGAGCAATTGCTCCCTTAAGAACTCTTACTATTCTGTTCACTTTTAACCTTTTTTGGTCTCTGAGTGTGTTTGTCTTCCAACTGGTTTGATTTGAGAGATCTGATGAGAACAGCCATGCTCAAGTTCAAGCATCCTGGCTCAGGCTGTTGTGATGCCTCCCATCACAGTTACTCAGTTTCTATTCTGTTCTTTCTCATGTGCTGTGTGAACGCCTACAGTGGAGAACGCGAGAAAATGTCAAAACAACACAAGAAAATATAATATTGTTATTCAACAGTAAGTCTAAATTCCACATACAGTGAGGACCCTGATTCCTACTGCTAATAATACTGAAATTTTCCAGAAGCACATTTAGCAGCTATGGCTTTCATTCCCCATCATTTCTTATCAGTGCTGTGAGAGTTTCAAATAAGAAATCAGTTCTGCTGTTCTTGCTTCTCCCCCACCCCCCAGTCTCTCCAGATCAGAATTTCCAGTCTTGCCTATCATTTTGCTAAACAAGCAGTGACCCCAGTTCTAACAGCTTTTGAATTAATAATGAAGGTTATCAGTGTTCTGCTGCAGTCTTCTGCTTCTATTAAGATTTGTGACCAGTTAAATTGTTCTCCTTTGGACATCACACAGTATAAATTGCCATCTTCCTTGGCAAATGCTATTTGTGCTGGTCATCATTAAAAGACAAACACAACTGCTGTGCGCTGGTCCAAGTAATAACAGCCCAGCATTAGTCATCATTGAACATTTAAACCTTTTAAGTTCCAAACCTTGTTTCTGTTTTTTGTGTTTTTTCTTCCCTGGATTTCAGTACAGTTTTAAGTGTCCAGTAGTTATGAATTGTGAATCAAGATGAGCATATTGCCTATATAAATAAAATGGGATTAATTTGATTTTAAAAGTTTCCATGTTAATGCTAATTCAATTTCATTTAGGGGGAAAAAAAGATAATTCAAACTGTCCAGCCTTTTCTATAGTTTGTTTCTGGCCTCCCTTCTGTCAATGATTTCTTTCCTAACTAATAAAACAGAAGAAATGTATTTTTACCATGTTCATTTCCACTGCATATTTGATTTGAACGTGACTTGCCGCAAAATTGTTAGTGGATTCATGGAGGAAACAGACTAAATGAAAGATGAGTTAGGAATCACAAGTTCAGTCCAGCATAAAGGCAGATCCTGTAATAATTTTCATCAAAGGAAAGGAGAAGACACATGAGAGGAGGGTGCACTTTCTGTGCATGGAACCTGGGACAGGCTATTCATCATCCCTGTGACAACCCTCTTTCTCAGGAGAATGCTTTCTGTCCTACTATTTGCACTTACATGAACTCCAGCACTTTTGGTGTGGATTTTTTTGTTTTGTGTTTGTTTTGGTTTTATTCAATTCACGGGCTTCCAGGGTGGGTATGCACTGGAATGGCCTTAGAGGCAGAAAATACAGAACTCTGACAAGAGTTACTTGATAGTCATTTTCTTCCTTCCTCTCTGTTGCTTCCTCTCAACACACAATACTAAGGCAAAAATGTTTTCATTTGCTTTTCAGTCAGCTGAAACATACTCTTTTCTGTGATGCCGGCAATGAAATGTATTTTCTGAGTTTAATTGGCAAGTCAAACAATAACACAAGTGCTTCTTCAGAATTCTGCTAAAGGTTCTCTATCCTCAGTTCAATAGCAAAAGTCCTAGAGAGCATGTGCTTTGGTTTTTGTCATTTGCAGAGAGCATTCATTTATTTTTTTTCTGGCTTTCACAACAAGTTGACTGATAGCTGGTTTGTTCTCTATTTCAGGTCGTGGAGACTAATTTGGTTGCTTTTGACTGTCACTGGATCATTATAAATGAGGTAACTGTCAACTGAACATTGTTGTGAACCGTGAATCCTGTTTTCAGGCTTACTGACAATATTCATGCTGATTCTCACTTTGCCAACAGGAAGCAGTAGCTATGACAAAGTTCAAGCATGCTGAGGGAGTAGATGTCAATTAATAAAAGTAGGATGACAAGTTCTTGGACTTTGCTCCTTTGTCTTGCCTGTTTTAAACCAAAGTCCTTGAATGAATAAATGGAAAATAAAATGAAAAATCCCATTTGCTTCTGAGTATCCTGAGATTTCATATTTGAGCTGAATGTTTTTACAGGATCTTTTTAAGGTCTTTTTTCATATATGATCTTTTTAGTGGACTCCTTGAATTTTGTTTGTATTTTAATGATTTTTTTCTTAATAATCAAAATAATAGTAGTAAAATCCTATATTTCCCTTTCCTTTGAGACTTCCCTAAGAATTCCATCGTAATTGATATCCAAACCAGTTGATGTTAGTGGGAGGCTTTTTGTTAGACTTATGGATCAGACTGTATGTGAATGTTCACAGAGGGGAAAAAACAAATTTGAGATCCTGTTTTCAAACTGTTTTTCCATGAAAGCTTGTCTGCTAAAATATGACAAGTCAATATGTGAAGTAGTTTAGCTTATAAAACATTGAACAATAGTTATTATATTTGACAGTATTCAAGGGGTGTTTTTCTGTTTATTGAAAAGAAATTTAGGTCCAGAGTAGCTGGATTCCCTGAGTAAATAACTCTTTCCTAATATGTAGCTCATCCAACTCCCGAATATTCTCAGAATATAAGATTGCTTGGAGATATTGCATGTAAATTCCAGGTCTACTATTTGGATTTACTGTACACTTTTCATACTTAGTTACTAGATTTTCATTAGTATACTGTGCTAAACCAGTGGATTTTTAGCCAGTTTTCTCTGGAGAAAAATGTGTCTCAGAAAATGCTGTGAAGGCAAACCAGGTCCAGCATAAATTATTAGTTTGGGCCCTGCATTGCTCCTAGCCAATATTGTGTGTGTTTTCCAGCACTGAATGGTGCCTTGCTGGTTGAGAATTTACAGATGTTTTCCACATCAGATGAAACTAGAATTCACTTGGAGTCTTGAACTAGAGTGTTCATCTCTACTCTTTAGAGTTAGCACATAGTATTTGAAAGAGACCATTAACTGAATATAAATCTGTCCTCTGTATCAATAAGATTGGACAGCAGTTTCTTAGACAAAGCTCAGATTTTGACTTACTGTTCACATTGAAAAGAAGTGCCATTGGTTTTTAATTTTAAATGCTTTTTATTTCCCAAAAGTTCAAAAAAAAGGTGCTTGCTTTTAGCTGTTTCAACTCATTCACCCTCAAAAAGCAAAATAAAACCAAGGATGCATACTTTCTCTTTTCTTTTTATTGAGAAATTAGTATCTCCATGGAAAATAAATACGATTTCTAAGCATTGTTATTTGCACATTGCAGCAGATTAACTGGCAGAGCAACCCAAGTGGTAACCACTCAACTTCCTTCTCCACTCCAAACTCTCTGGGCTGCAGTCCCAACAACTAAGAGAGCTGAATGACATATGCAGAGAAACATACATCATCCCTTCTTAGTTTTATAGTCTTGTGTGTGAAATAGATGAAAACCATGATTAAGTTAATTCTGACAAACTAAAATATTACTAAAATTTATTAAAATTACTAAAACATTACTAAGTATTACTCAAATATCTATATCTCAGTCATTTGTGGTTTTGGTTTTAGAGAAAATGAATACATTCAGTGCTATCTCAGATTAATCTGCTTCTGGACCTAAATCCATATTCCCACTTAAATAACTTTAAAACTTTTAAAAATGTTAATAATCTCAATATTTTGTGCACACAGAAAATAGATTAGCATAGAAAATAGATTTAATAAATTAGGTTAGAAAATAATATTGGTAGATAAGAATATGGAAAGAGTTCTGTTTGCCCAATTTTTCCTTATCACTATGTTAAAATTACAACAGAAACTTACATCTTCCCTGAATGATGAACGTTGTGTAACATCACTTGCTTTTGCAACATTTTGCCAGGTCAGTAGCTAGGTTGCAGTTCCTCCATTTGGCTGTGCAAGATTTTGAAATGCAGTGATTTGCAGGTCCCTTACTCTGTGGTTTGTAAAACAGCCATCTTTACATACAAGTCCATTGGAGATGATTGTCCATTTCCTGCTGATGACCACAGTACTTCCATATGACTCTGAAATTACCTCAGAGCTCTGCCTGTTTTGTTGCTTATTTGAATCTTTTGAGACAACTTAGATGTGTTTGAGTGCCTGCATTGGCTAAATCAGACTGTGAACTAAGTAACTGCAGCACTGCATCTCTGGCCTCCTAATTTGAAATTCTAAAATGATCTATTACAGTGAAAATGCATTGTTTTGCAGATTCTACATATGAATCAAATAATTCCTTGCATTAAGACGCCAAAATAAGCTGGAATTGTCTTTTCTTTTTCATCACTGTGCCAAGGGAATACAATGTACTTACCAACTATAGTGATACAAAAGAAAATACCACATTCAGTTTTGTGATCAGGAATCTGCTTAGGCTTTGTGAGGTAGCATCTGTTAATTTAATTGCTCACTCTTAATGCTATAATGCCTGCAAGGAGTTCCTTAATTTTTATTGTCCCATTAGTTGCTACTTTATGTAACACAGCAAATTTTCTTGGAGAGTCTGTATCAGAATGGAAATGTATGTGTGGAAGGAGGGGTTTGTTCCCATAAAATGAAAGACTTCATAATTTACTAAAATATAATGCATCGTATTAGACCTTAGCAAATAGTGCAGATCTCTTTTGATCATTGTAGTCAGCTGAGGAAACAGTCTCCAAATAAATGTTCCGATTTCTTCAGGGCGCTAAAGCAGATATTGCAATTCTTTATTTAAAATTTGCAGGAATCATAGATTTGAAGGTAGTCAGGATCAAATATGCCTTAACAGAATGTGAGAATGGATTTCTTACACTCTCCCTCCCTCTGTTTGTCTCTGCTTGCTTCATTTCCTTTGCACAATAGTAGATACAGCTTCAAAAATCTCAGGGTAGAAAAATTACATTTCTTCTATGACTTTTAAATCACAAGTGTGATTTTATTTAGTGGGACTGAAGAAGCAGCATTTGTATGATTTTCGTCACTCTCCTTTGCTTTTTTTTAAAGGAAAGAAATGTCCTTTTTTTTCATTTCATGTCATGTGTCTCTTGAGCATTTTCCTTTGTTAGAACTTACAGGGTTATCTTGCTATTGTCTTACCACATTCAAGGCTGCAACCAGTTCTCTACTACTCTGGTTTACTCAAGGACAGCCCCAACCACTTTCCACTGCCTACAGTTACCATACAGGAGGTGAAACTACTAATGCTACTTTACAAAGGATTGGTTGGATTTCACCTGCAATAATGTGCAGAATTATGATCAGCTCTATTAGAATGAAATGAGTGCACAGAAAAACTGATTTGTGTGAGAAGTGACTGGAAAGGTTGCCTTGATTAGTCTATGAAAACAAAGAGTGAAAGAGGATGTGCACTCTGTTTATAAATACATACAGAGTGTGAATAAATGCATCATTGTCGAGGGCTAGAGAACAACGTTCACACAAGAAAAAAAGGCTTCAATTCGTCCATGAGTAAACCGAGGTCAAAAGTTGGTAAAAGATTTCTAATTACCAAGCATCAGAGTCTGAAAATTCTCCTTCTTTGAGGAAAGAATGAAAAAAAAAAAAAAGAAAAAAAATCCAAACTCTTGAAAAGACCAGTTTATGGAAAAAGATCCAACAGGTTTGCTTATCATCCATGAGAGGACTGAGGTTGTAATCAAGGACTGACTGAGTCAGACTGACTGACTAAGGTTGTAATCAAGGGGTACTTTCTGATGAACCTGTTTTTCGTAGGAGAGGATTGGTCCTTGGCCTTTGTATTCAATTTGTTCCGCTGTGTTTCAGCCCAATGCACTCCACCATGAAGAAGAGCATAGAGCATAACTGTGTTTTGAGCTTGAGCAGTTAGATCAGGTCCTAAAATCACAGCTCAGTACCAGGAGCTCACATAATTTTATATTTTCATGTGGATAATGATTAATAGTAGCATTAGAGCTTCATTTGAACCCTTACATTTTCCACTAGGTCGGTTGGTCCAGTGATACCTTGTTTGGAACAGGTGGGCAACCAAGCTGCCAGCTCTTGGCATTAGTGAGAGCTAATGGATAGACAGACTGAACCCTGCTTTCCCCAAGCTCTTGGGTTTTTTTCCTCTATGAAAGCTAAAAATTAATTTCTCCTTGTCCTATCAGGTTTTATTCATCCTTCTCCCCAGAGCCTAAGAAACCTAAGGGAGATGTAATGGAGCAAGGATCATGCAGTTCAACATCTGCCTTTATTTGTCTTGGAGCTTCATCTAGTTATGTCTTTCCCTCAACCCTTTGGAAAGTGCTGAGAGATTCAGGAAGGGCACAGCACGAATGTGCCGTGGCATGAGAGTGGCAGCCCAGAGGCCTCAAGAAGGTGTGCAGTGGCCACCTCTTTCTATTCTACCCTCTGCTCACTACTGCTGGCTTTTTTTGAGGAGGAAGAAACATTCTCCTTTCAGTGTGTCATGATTTTATGTGATAAGTCCTGACATGCACTGGAAAATAGAGCAAGTTCACTATATTATAAATACTGGAATCATCCTCTTGGCCCAAAGTTGTTTCCATAAGAAATGGTATCGCTGCCTTTCTTTGGGGCTTATTACAGGAGCATGTAAATAAATTCTTTTTCTCCATGTCTCTCACTACTGGTACAATTGCTCTGTGGTGAATAATAAGTCTGTGCCTGGGCTGCTTATCTTAAAATAATGGGACAAATCTGAATAGCAGTATATATTAGGTGTCCTGTATATGGTCTTGCTTCCCACTGGAGTCTCTACCTTATATATCAAGATGATCCTCTTCAGTTCTGTTTTCCTAATTCATCTCTAAAGAGTTATTAATATAAAAGAGCATTTATTTCATTATTTATTTGCCTACTCAGATGAAACGTGCATCTAATTTTATCCTTGTTTCATTTGCGATAGGACAGTATACCCCTTTCTTCCAAGTTCAGACCAACAAAAGAAAGGCTTGGAACTATATACTGAACTTCTGCTGCAAACAAAAACCAAATAAAAAGCCCCACATAACCTAGCCTAAATTTATACAGGTGCCAACTCAGTTCAACTTGGCCAACTTTCTAAATTTTTTTTTGACATTTGATGCTTGTATAACAGATCATCTGCCATCCTTTTGTCATTACACTGTATCCTTCTTTGAAGTGTAAATGAAAATTGTTTCCTCTCATACAATAGTTGCTTTATATAGTTTTCTTAAGTCAGATCCAAAATTCAAGAATGAGGGATGATATTGGAGAGTCATTATATAAAATGTTTGTCACTCAGTCAATGCCAAGTGTTTAAAAAATGACAAAGAAATACATAGCAAATGACTAATGTTGAATTTGGGTTTGTATGGCATTGCTTTGTTGTTAACCTAAAATCTGGATTTACAATATAATCAGTGGAATTCACAACATTTAAAATAATAGCTGTCATTAATCTCTAGATGTATATACCTCTTTGGCAACCATACCAAATCGCTTTGGTGTTTGAATTCTGTTATTATTTCCCAGGTGATGTATAAAAATATGAGGTAGTAACCCAAAGGCTAAAGTGAGAGCACTGTATTTAAAATGCACCAAAAATGCTGAATGCAGAGTACATAAATATGCTTTTAAGACAGGAAAGATAAATGTTTGAAGATTTGAAAGCAAAAATCTCTTTTGAAGTAATATTTGGCAATATAAGGTGGCCATACAGGTATCTGTTTTCACATTATTAGAATAAGTCTAAGAATCTTGGGTTTACAGTTTTTGTGGTGCAAAATGAAACCAAGCAAACTTCTTTTTAAATCCTCAAGAAAGGATATAATTTAAAATCAAGATAAGAAGTTACTTGAGCTCTCCTTTATGATTACATAGAAAGTATTTTTAAAACATTATTTTGCTAAAATGGCATTTTATTATTTTATTTTTTTTTTACCTTGAGTCTACTGAAATGATATAGGCCAAATGAAAAAGATGGCATGTTAAGCTGAGATAAACCATTATCTGTGGTACATTAAGAATTAATCAACCAGAAATGCAAGGTATTACATGAGACGCAGCTAATGCTATGTGTTATTTCTCTTTGCAGAAAAAAATCTATATTTCATAAAGAACATTAATAACAGATGAATTCAGAAATTATGATAATCTGTGAAGGCAAATAAAATGCTTTTACTGTAGTCAAGAGTGTAGAAGTTGAAATTTACATCTCACATATCTTTCTTCCAAATTTTAAAGGATATACACAAATACCAGTATGTCTAAAGAAGTTGCTTCAAAATAATGAAAGGGTATTACACTGATACTACAAAAAAATCCCAAATAACTGGGGTAGTTGTCTTAACATTTAGAGAGCTGCTTTTTCAAAAGGCCTGGCTTCCTTTTCACAAGAAAGATTCCATAATTTGAGATCAAGTCTGTCTCCTTGTGTCTCCCAAGTTTTTGAATATGGTTACAGATCAGGAAGCTAAAGGCAGAATAAGATGATGGCACTTCATTACGGGTACAATGAAACAAATGTGCTGTATCCTTGGAAAAATGAAAAGCTATAAATACACAAATGAGAATCAAAAATATTTAATAAACTGTGGCTTTATGAAAGAGGATACATGCAGGCTGCTAATAGGAGCTCATTGAGCACCTCCCTTCCTGGGGGCATATCCACAATTTTAAATGTCTAGAAAGTTTGGAGCATCAGCCTCTGTAATTAAGACAGATTATGAACAAACAGTTCAGCATCATGAAAAATAGATTCTGTTTAAAAAGACTGAACAAATTTTAGATTATTTTTACTATTTTACAGAAAGATACAGACACAGAATTAACTTGAAAGCTACCAGCTGACCCTATTGAGTCATCAGAGAAAAAAAAAAAGCCAGGTTTAACTAGACTTCAAGTTCTTATGTGAAGGTTGGAGTCAGTTGCTGCTGCTTGTGAGCCCATGCTCCTCTTACTCCACATTCCCCGAGGGACTCATCATTCCATAGTGTAAAACACCATGTTCCCAAACTGCAGGAATTTATGCTATGTAAAGAACTGCTTTTCTGATTTCCCTAACCTGTCTTAAAGTTAATATTTTAAGCTTAATATTTCACATATTGGTGTATTTACTTATTTTTTCTTTAAAATATGTGTCTGTAGAACTGAGTGTGCTACTGTAGGCCTTAATAGGTACCCTATGGAATAAAAATTCAGTTTCAAATTAGGTCTTGCTATAAACAAGCACATTCACACTTAGAATGATCTTATGCATTTTCTTTGCCCTTTTGGTAAATGACGTTTGCCAACTTGCACATTGTTTATAGGCTCCTGATATTCTGTATCTAGGAAATGAATACTTAAGGCCTGAAAAATTGTCTGTACCTTCACAGCTCCTAAGTAATGCTGCACTCAAAAATACATCATGGTATGACTTCCTACTGATTTACACATTATCTGTCAAGGTTGCTGTGAAACACTTTTTAAATAAAAGATCAGAAGAGGTAGGAGAGGCAGAGAAAACCCCAAATGGAACAACTTGGCTCAATTACATCTACAAATATTTGGTAAGGTTTGGGCACAGTACACTTTAAACTATTGCAGTTAAGGATGGTATGTCAGTTGTTTTAATGAGCATGGACACGTTGTTTTTGAGTCTATGGCAGAGCTTGACAACAGCAATGTATCAATCACAGGATTCTTGGTCCACTCCGTTTGTTTTTTGTTTATAATCTGATGGTCACATTTCTGAATTTTAACTCTCATGTGCATTCTCTCCCTTGCCTTATCTTTCAGGAAATAAATGATGTGGATGTGCAGGAGCTGGTGAGAAGGTCAATTGGAAGGTTAACAATTATTCGACAGACATTTCCAGTCCCTCAAAACATAAGTCAGCGCTGTTTCCGTGGCAACCACAGGATATCTTCATCACTGTGTGATCCGAAGGACCCTTTCTCCCAAAGCATGGAGGTAGTTCATATACTTGTCTGTCACCACCTGGGAACTGTCTTTCTAGATAAGGTCTAAGTTTTTCCCTAGGGGCTTAATGTAACTTAATGTTATTTTTCATGTCCTCTCTGACGTGTAGTTTAATGGCTTATGGCATGACAAGAAAATGCTTGCATTAGGGGGGGCGAATGCAGCTGATGGAGAAAACAACTTTCCCGCTCCACAGTAATAGAGATAAATATCCAAAAAAGTCACCTGCTCTCCATGTAGCCGGGTATTCATTTTGTTATCCTGCTGAATTTTGATTTTTGTCATCTCACCAAGAAGAATCTCCTCCCTGTAGTCAATGTCTCCTGAGTTGGTGTGCTTCTCTAACCTTCAAATATGTTGTCAATAAGAAAGTCTTCCTGGGGAGCACCCAGATCATCTGTTTCAAGTGTTTTAGTGTACACATCTAAATCTAAGTTCCAAAGAGGTCTTATTTTCAGGGTTGTTAATCACAAATGACAATTAAGGGCCTTCCTACCACACGAATTCAGGAACAGAATTGTGGTTGCTCTCCTCCTGACTTCACAGTTTTTCCAAGAAAAAGTCCAGTGTCTCTCTCATTAGGCTTCATCATGACAAAGCCATGGCAAACCAGGAATGCGAAATTGCCTTAAAATGTTGATTTTACTCTGGGATTTTTTTCTGTGATCATTTATGCAGTTGTGGAAAGATGACTGCATTTTATTATTTTTAGCAGGGGAGGAAGAGTGAGAGTAAACAATGGGAGCAAAATATGGAGGTTTTGAAGAGTCTTTGCTTAAAATGAAAATATGTAAGGGGAGAAGGAGAAGTGTTGTTAGTCTTGCCCTATTTCAGATTAGTTGTAAGAGCCTTTGTCTCCCTAATTGTTGGCTAAACAGCCAGTAAGCAATAATTGATGACATGGCTGTAAGCACACTGCATTGTGATTGTATTAGAGTTCTTAAAATAAAAGAGGGCTGTGTAAGGTCCATAGATGCATAGGATATCTCTAGAGACCATTTAGGAAGCACAAAAATCCTTTAGACTGTGCCATTCTGTTATGACAGCATGGTCCTAGAGGGAACTTGGTAGTCTATGGCCAATGTGTTAAAGCTGAGGCTGTGATTACATGCAGGAACTGGAAATTGCAAAGAGCAGTTTTCATGAACAAAGTTACTAACTATGACAAGGCAGAAAACAAGAATCATGTATTGATTGGAAGCTTCAGATTTTGATTTATCTTTCTCTTCAACTTCATTTTCACTTCAACATTTGACTGATTTCTTGAACTTATTTTTCCTGAAGTCAAAGTTTATTCTTCACAAATTGGCGAATTCCATTTAATGTGTTAGACTGAATCCCATACATTAACCTGTGCTTCGTGGTTAACCTATAGCTTGGAGAGCTATAATATTCCTACTGAAAGCTTTCATAACATTTTGGTTCAAAGAAACAATGGAGGCTTGACTGGTTTATCTGTTCACAAAAAGCAGTGGACTTGCTTTTTTTCATGCTTTCCCCAAGATGTCTGTACTTCATTGTTGGCTAAGTGAGACAGCATTGGAAACTGAAAGGAAGGAAAGCTCTGACACAGTTTCCCCTGTGTCTTCATATGATGCACAGACCTTTGAGTAGCTGTGAGGTTTTTTTGCTGCTTCTTTGTTCTACCCAACAATATTATAAATTAGTTTCTAATCCAGTGGGGAGTTGGAACACTTTATAAATTAAAATTACTAATGCTCTTTTTTTTTTTTAAATGACGTTGAAGCGTGACTAATCAGAAACATTCTCTGGAAATTATAAGGGTGGATTTTTTGATTTATTTTTTTTCTGAATTACTCCCCCTAAAGTCTGTGTGAATAATTAAATTTTTTCAGCATCTTTATTAAAACACTGCATAATATTTTGGTGAAGATATCTCATTGTGTCTCTGGATTTTTTCTAGTTGAAACAACTTCTATAAATGTTTATCATTTTGGAGGCAGGAAATTAAAAACTGGATTCACAGAAATATTCAGTACTGTAACCTTTTTATCTGAAAACTCTGTGCAATATTATAGGTATGCATAAAATAAACTCTGTTAATCCAGATTAATCACTCATCCCTAATATGATTGCTAAATACCTTTCTTCTACAGTCTGGAACAAAATATCACATATGAATTTTGACTTGCATCAACAGAAGGTTATGCAGTTAAATACTGCTTGGTAATGCACGTGTCCAGCCGTTGGTCTAAGAGACTTGGAATAAAGGATCAGTAATGGATATCAGGCAATGCATTAAATGCCCCAGTAAATTTACATGGGAAATTAATAAAGGTGTAAAGTGACTTTAAATTACAGCCCCACTGTTCATCAGGACAGCTACTAATGAAGCATACTTCTGGCAGTGACAGGGAAGGGTGATTTTGAGAAACAGGAATTAATTGTAGTGTCTTTATCATTGCATTATCAGTGATTGATTGCTGTAAATGTTAAACTGAACTATTAGTGAAGGAATAACAATGCTTAATAATTGCTGAACTCTGTCCTCCTGAGCCCTGTGAAGACTTGATGAAGGCCCAGCTGTATTACTCTTAGATTAGTGAATGCATCCTTCCTTATGAACTGTGACAATTGTCTTCTATTCCCATGATAGTATGTTACAGAAGCTAGCTTGAAAGCAATGTCATTTGTTGGGAAATGATGACTTGGCATCTGTAGCCCTTCATGTACCAATTTAGTCTCATTAGTGACCTTATTCCCGCTGTTCTCCAGAGGTGGTGTGGGGCCCTTTGGCAAAGGCTTATATAAAAAAAAAGGTTGCCTCACAGCATAGTGATAATTCCTTCCCTCCCTGTTCCAACAAAAGTCCCTCTAGTGCTGACTTCATTGGAGCAATAGTTTTAGCTAAAATGCTTTGAATTCTTTGTAGGTTTATAGCACACAGGCAAATCGTCCAATTTGTTTTAAAAGTGGTTGATTAGTCTGAACCCCGACCCTCAATCCATGTTTTCAATTCTGTCATGCCCAGTGATGCCTGGCCTATGCATCTGCAGAAAGTAAATTTGTTCCTGAGTGAATACTGAAATGAAAATGTTGGTAGTCACTGGAGAAGGCTAAGTAAAAATAAAGAAATGTCTTCCAGAAAGACAGAGTGAAGGATTGTTATGATTTAAGGAAAAAGGGCAATAAGGATCAGAGGTTCTGTACATCTGTGGAACTAATAATGCAGAGTTGTAAAGGTAATAGAGGATTCTGGGAGCTTATCAGAAGGGAAAGTGATAGACTGTTAGATCTCCTTTGATAAAATCTGTAAGTCAAAAAGTCTCAAGTAATTCTGTCAAGGTAAGGAGAAAGACTTCCTCTTTCCTGGATGCTGGGCAGCAGGAATCTGTCACAAAAACCTCCTGTAAGCAGTATAGAGAAGGTTGTGTATGACACAAGCAAAGCCAACATAAAGATGTAATTTACAAAAGAAAATGAAAACATAATATTTGGTTATGTTGAAAAGAGTAATTAGGCAGGAAGAGAGGGTGTTTATTCCTTTTTATCCCCTTTGGTTATTTTTTTTTCATTTTTCCTTTTTTAAGATGATGTGTGGATTTGCCAATCAGTGTCTCAGATCTTCATTATTGTGTTTCCTTGCTATAATAGCACCTTCAAATAGCTGTAGGACTTTTCCAGTCTTTGGATATATTTAAACAGCAGAATAGGGATGTTCGTCATAAAGGTTATGTACTTTCCTATTGTAAGCTTTCTTCTGCTTTAAGGTTTTGAGCACACCATCTGTATCTGTGTAAAAAAACCCTGACAGAGAAAAGTCAACATATTCCACAAATCTGAGGAAATGGTTTTTTTGGCTTGTCTGTGACTGATGGAGAAAAAAACTGCAGCAACCTTGCCTCAGCAAATTGCCACTGGCTAATTTGTTGTCAGGCACTAGGAATGCTCTACAGACCCCATTATCAGGCAGCTGAGGAAACTGAGTTTCCCTCAATAACTTCAAATGACCAATAGGTTATCTAAAAATAATTTTCCCAAAGGTCCTTTTCATTTCTGAACATAATTTTTCTTCAAGAGAACCTCTGTTCAGGACAGCTGAGGTTTCTTTTTATGATGCTGTCAGTAACTTCAATGTTCCTGCCATATGAGGACAGAAAAGACTGATATAAAGCTATACTGTAAATTACTTGTTTCAAAAGTGTTCGTGAATTCTGAGCTTCTGTTTTTTTACATTTGATTGTATCCTTCACATCTGCCTTTGTACTGTGGGCATTTAAAAGTACATATATAGAAATAGTACATGTGTAAGTGGAACTGGCACACAAGTGATTTCTTCAGTTCCACTGTTCTTTGATCCCAAACTGGAACTTCCTCACACTGTATGCTTGTAACTGTGCTTGCAGTGAAGCATATACACATCTACTCTGTAAGAGTTTTGTCCTGCAAGAAATTAGCAGACAATTCCACATACTCTGACAGGAAACACTGTAAATTGCAGAATCTACATGCAATTGTATACTGCCCACTGTCAAAGATTTCATTGAGTCGTATTTCATGCCAGATTTTGCCTCAATCAGAACTGACTGCAAAACTCAAGAGCAAAAACCACAATGAAGCCATTTATTTTAAAATTTCAGAGTTTCTATTTTTCTAAAGAACAAAATAGCATTGAAGATAATTTAATGGTGTCCAAATACCTGATGACTGAAAAATTGAAATTTGCAGGTAACTGGTTAAAAATAAAAGAAAGTCTGTTTACGTTCACGAGTAGGGCTTTAAATCTGGCAAGTGGAGCTGTGTCAGTGATTGGGCTGCCTGTGCTTCTCGTGTGTGTAGTTTGTTGCTGTGAATCACTTGCAGCATTACAGCCCCTAGCTACAGATTTTACCAGAGCTCAAAGGAATGACATTTTGACTCTTACAGATTCTTCTTAATGCCAAATTAGGTGTTTAATTGCCAGAGGATTATGGGTGAGGCAAAACAAATGATAAATTCTGGCTGCTGGCAGGAGGCTACAAATAATAATGCTAATACTTCCCTTTTGATCTCCTTACAGATTTCAAACCTGTATATATATGACACTGTCCTCCTGTTGGCAAATGCCTTTCATAAGAAGCTGGAGGACAGGAAGTGGCACAGCATGGCCAGCCTCACCTGCATCAGGAAGAACTCTAAACCTTGGCAAGGAGGACGATCAATGTTGGAAACCATCAAGAAGGTATCTTTTCCCTATATTTCCTACAGCCCCATTTCTAAAACAGATATATTGAGCAGTATTTCCTCCTGGGGTGCGTACTACTCTTGTCACTACCAGCAGTATAGTTTTTATATATTCACAGTTCCTGTGAAATGAAAGAAGTCTTTTTTTGGTTTGGGCTGTTTGTTGGTTGTTTGGTTTTTCCAATCATACTGAGATAAATCCAATGAGTTTGTTTACCAAAATTGCAAACCAGTAGGATGTTCAAATAAGAAAATATGTCACAGGTTAGAAAGAAAAGCAAATAAATTCTACTATTTGTAAGAAAAAAGAGAACGGTGTGGAATTACACTTGGGTAATGTTCTGTTTGTCAAATGCCAAATAGCTTTTGACATTACTATAGTGAAATCATGCTTATCTAGGCTATATCCTGCCATTGCAGAACTGTTCCTATAACAGTCTCGACAATGTCAAACTCTTGCTGCTTCCCTGTGATTATTATTTCATATCTTAATCAAGCCCAAAATGCTTTTTCTGTTCTTTAGTCCTTAAAGATAATTTTTCTTAGTTATGTCCTTTCTTCATGATGTTTACAACCTCCACATACTTACAAATATCACAGCCTTCTGGGTCAGTATTTAGTCAATATGCACAGGTTCATAGTTTACTCTTCCCTGTAAGTTACTTACCTCATTCTCCTTATGTTACTAATGTCTTTCATAAAACTGCTCTCTCATTTGTTTGCATGTACTTCCTGGTAACGTATACTTACATTTAAAGTGCTGGTAGTGCCAACATTGTAAATACAAACAAACCCATGATAGTAAAAAAAAAATTGGTGCTTTATTTATGGATTTCATTAAGGGACATAAAAATAATTTAAAATATAACATTGTCTTGAGAAGTTGCCAGTCTGCATGAGGTATTTAGCTATACCAGAAATTATGATGATGCAGGCAAAATGCAAGTCTCCTTTGAGCGCTGCTTGTATTGTACCCAGTCCCAGGTTAATCTGCATTAACTCCAAAATAACAGTTCAAGGCTTTCTTTGGTGTCTCTTCCCAGTTTCCATTCTAACATTTTGAAGTCATGAGACTGCAAGGATAGTTCAGAACACATTTCTTACTTCAGGGACAGGATATAGCTTTATGGAGCTCTAAACTGTATTGCTCTTAACCTATCAGAGCAATTTCAAATTCACATTTGGCAGTCCCATATATTTTAAGCTATGTTTCAGGCAAGGCTGGTTCTCTTCTCAACCTGGATTTTGTAAATACTATTGCACACTTTTTCATGAATAAACTAAATGCTCTTTCTACTTAACACAAATCCAAATAGGATGCTAAAGCTGGAAAAGTCAAAATACCTACTTCCACTTCAAAATTAGAATTTACTATCTGAGCTGGAGTTTCAGGCTGAGTATGGTAACCCTGCTAGCATCTCTAAATTGAGAAGTACTGCACCACAGAAAGGACTGCTGACTCTTTTGTATTATGGTTGTTTTCTTCCTTATGTTGTTTGTGGATGCGAGACCGATCCTGTTCTCTTATATAAACATCCTTTATGCTGTACCTTACTACCGTACCATCTCTTTGCATCTCAAAAAGTTTTTTCCATTCTTTGCCACATCATCCTAGGTATCCAGTTTATCTTTTTCCAATTCTCATCTTCTAAAATTATGAGATTAACAAAACAAATTCCTTCTGTGACCATTGTGCTGGTTTAAAGGCAAATCACTGGGAGTAATGAACCTGACACAAGAGAAATTATGTCAGAGTTACAATTTACTAAAAAGATTACAATAAAATGATACAGAGAAAAAAATTGGTTTTATCCTACAAAAAAACCAGATCTATAACTCAACACCCTGGGGCACAAACAGAGCGGTGTTCGTGAGCCCCTGTGCTGAGCACCATGTGGTCCCCCTGAGTACAAAGTAAAAGGAAAGGAAAACCTGTTCATGAGGATGATGGTCACAGTCTTGTTGAGAGTGGCAATCACAATCCTGTTGAAGTTCTGGTTCTTCTCTGGATCCGATGAGTGGTACCAAAAGTCCCCAAACCCCAAGATTATATATGCTCAGGTTCAGGTGGGAATGCCCAGTATGTCCCCCAGGGAAGGGAGTTTCACAATCGGTGATTTAACTCTGTGAATCATGGGATATTTTTGGAATCTTTGATGGTCCATTAGCAGACATGACCCCTCATGCTAGGTGTGAAGATCCTGATGCCTTCCTGGAGGGAAGTTATCACAGCTGAGTCATTGCTGTGAAGACAGGAACACTTCCCTATCTCACAGGGTTCTTTAACACCCAGCTTGTAGCCTGAGGGGTCAGGTGTGCCCTGGGCACATTGATCCATTATTAACAGTCCACCAGAAATGACATAGGGCGTGTAGAATACACAGTTTTGGTTACACCCACACAGTGATAAACTGGTCCCAGCTGCTGTAACTGGGACAACTGTTCACAGAAGAGCTGTACTTGTGTTCAAGATTAACCCTGAAACATGAAAGGAAATTACCAGGAGAAACATGAAAGCATTCAAGAAGGCAGGAGCAAATGGAAGTTCCAGAGTTTTTGTTAGGGTGCTATAAAATTAGTCAAGTGCCAAGGAAATTCCAGATATGTAACTGACTACACTTGCATCCTGTCACTTTTGGGTTTCTCTGCTGTTTGATTGAGATGGCTTTGATAAGAAACCATTTTATTGGTGTAAATTGAACAACCCAAATACTCCTTACACTGCATTGTCCTGACAGGGATGAATTTCTAGAAGTAACATGCTAAAATGGAAGGTCAAAATTTAATCCAAATGAAATACAGACATTTCCTCTCTGTGTATGTCAGTAGCATTTCAATCCATGGGCGAGGGAAAGCTATAGATTGCAGCTGAGAGCTGGAATTGCACAGGAGCAGGAATCCTGCTTTAGTTTTGTGGCCTACTTTCCCTTTTCTTTCACTAAAGCACTTATGTAGAAGAACTTCAGGATCATAGCTGTGTACTTTTTGAAATTAAGAAATTGGCATTGATGAATGCCTGGTGAGATATCAGAAAAACAATAAAATAAAAATGTAATTAAGGGAAAAATAGAAAACACTTGATCTCTCTTCTTGAGAATGCCTCTGTTTTCCATCTTACTTTTTTCTTTAAACATCTTTTCTCTCCTGTCATCCTGGAGAATCCTCTAAAACCAACTGAAATACAAACTTTTTCTGAGAAACATACCACTTTAATTTTGAAAGCAAAAAAGAGAAAAAATTACCATGTGGTGTTTAAAGAGTTTCTGAATAAAAAAGTTCCACATTTACATTTTGACATCAGTGCTGTTTCTAAAATGTATATGATGGAATATCATAAGAAGATGCTGATACAGTTCAGGATGAAGATACATTCTGAGATTTCTTAAATACTCCTGGAAAAAGAACTTCCATCCTCTATACAACCTTATTTCTCGCTTCATGATGGTCTGTACTGTAGAGCTGAAATCACCATCTTGTCTCAGATTGTCTGTAGTCTCTGTGTAGTTTTATTTGGAGTCAAATTGTGGTCAAGTATGGTGGTGGAGGGGAAAAGATTTAAGGAAGAGATGTCTAATTCCAGCCCGCCTGTCTTAGGGAGAGGACCAGTAACTGAAGTGGTTGTTCTCTTGGCAGCAGCAAAGCAGAAACACCACTGAGCTTCTGCTGCTAAAAATAAGCAGGAAAAAACTAGTTCTAGAGGAAACTTCTATAGAAGAAATATCTTTCTTTAAGACTTCAAGTTCCAGAAACAGGAACAGCTGGCAGTGTTTTAGCTGCGCAGGGAAATCTCTCCTTGATTTCTAGAGGGGGAAATAAGAAAAAAATTTGGGAAATATTTGTAAAGCTACATACTGAAGAAGGTAAGAGAAAGGGATACCGATGTTCTACCTGGAGCAGTAGTTGTTAAAAATAAATAAGCTGGTTTCTTTATGGTTAATGAACTAGTAGAGAAGAGTAGAGAATGAGAGGGAATTAGTTTCGAACATGTCTTGAAATGGCAAAATAGCTGTCTAAATCATTCCTTATTGTCATTTGTTACTTTTCACTGTTGAACGTTTGATTTGTTCATCACTATTTCTACAAAGAACTCCAAAATCTGTTTTTTATTGTGTGAATTCAGCTGATTGGAAAAACCTAAAGAAAACATTTTAAACCCACTACAATTATTTAAATCTAATATCTGTTTCTACCCATTCTGGAACTGAATAAATAGTTAAATTCATCAGGAAATACAATCCTTCTAATGAATTTGGCCAGCTCTAGCAATTAGTTTAAATTCACTTCTGTAATGGGAACTATACCAAAACACATGCTCACTTGTTTATTTCTTGGTAAAGCTATTTCACAGTCATAGAAATAAACATCACTAGAAAATAATTCTGCTGTTGGGAAAAATTAATCTTCCTGAATAGTCTGAGAATATGTAAGTAGGATTATATGGAGGATCAACTCAGGAATGCAACATGAAGTTTCTGCATGTATCTTTTCTTACACATATAGGGTCTCTTCCCAGTCACGTTTGTTTAGCTCACTGACAAACAGCAAATTTTTAGTGCTAGCAGCAACATACAGCCTATTTCTTTGTGGAAAACGAGCTGTACCTTGTGCTATTTCATGAGTCATAGGTGGAATTGTCAACTAGTTCTGGTCTCAGAAATGTAGTGATGTTCAGCAGTGGCTTGAAAAAAAGATTCCAAATTGTTTTTCAAGTAGTAGATTGGACTGTCTGGGCTAGCAGCAAAAAATGGTGTGTTGGGTTGAAAACTCAACAGTGTTCTCAAGATCAAATTTTTTCAAGAATAAAATGTGAAACATATTTAATGTTTATACAATTTTTTTTCCTGCTTGTAGCCGCATTTTTTTATCCTTGCAAAATTGCTGCTGTCTGAGAATAACCACATTTTGGAAAAAAAAAATAAGAGGAAGTTTGAACTGAAACTGTGAGAGCAATACAATATGTTATAGCTGATGATTAGCAAGCTGACATTCCCAGGCGAGGTCCTGACTGCTAGTGGTTTCTTTAGGGACCTACAGTATAGTAGTGCCTAAGCATATATAAACTCTAGTTTATCTTGCCAGTCTAGATGGGACTCAAGTAGGCTTTAACTATATTGCCAAGCTTTGTAGCAGCTCTGCAAAACCCAGAGCAGTGATCAGTAACATAAGTAAAACGTTTTTGTCCGAACAACTGATGTTTCACTGTTGAATTTTACATGTGTCAAGAAATTGCATAGTTGTAGCTCAACCTTAGAGTAATTTGAGAAGGTAGATAACAAATGCATCTTCATTTTCCCCAAAATAGTGTTGTTTCTGTAAGTGAAATGGAATGAAAAATTTCTTTCACTCTTGCCTGTTCTCATAATTAACACTGAAATCACTTGGAAAAATTTCATCAAGAAGTTACTGGAGCAGTAGCTGTCCTACAGATGGTCATTTCCTCTATGATCTCCTTCCACTATGCATTAGCAGAGGGATAAAACACATGCTATAAATCAAGTAAGTATTTCAGAGAGATCACACTGTGAAAGACTATGCATAAAGATTGGAGCAGTGTCCTGAAAATCTTCCTAGGCTGTCTCACTCTATGAGCCCAAAGCAATAAACCAAATTTGTGTAAGCCCTGTAAAAAGGCGGTGTGGGACAATGAGGAGAGAGCAATATCAGGATTGCATGGCCTGCAGGTCCAACAAGATAGGTCCCAGGTAAGGAGGAGAAATCAGGATCTCCATGAAATTTTCTATAAATTTAGTACTGTTGTTGGTATTATATGGGCAGTTCTTCACTGTTTTATCTTTCTGCTTCTGCCCTTCCCAAGCCAAGAGCATTCCCATCTAATCTGAGCTCTTATTACACTATTTGCAGATGTGCACAGTCTAGAAAAGGAAGCTCTGATCAAAGACACTCCTACGTGAGAAATTTTCAGAGTGATAGAATTGCCAGAATAGATAAATGAGAAAAAAATGTTGTTATGGTTACCACTGGACCCCAGACAAATAAAACTAGCAAATTTACAGTTTGTATCTTGCCCCAACAGTTGCAGCCATTTAAAAATCAAGGTGAATAAACTTATACAATATTTTTGGATAGAGATTTAATTCCAAAATATGTTAGTTAAGTCTGTCAACCTGTACTGTATGTAAGAGGACATATATTTTCAAAGAATCCTGTTTTCTTAAGAAATGGATTTGATTGCTTCAAATGAAACTGAGTTTAAATGCTTATTTAAATAATTTTTAATCATATTTATTATAATAAGGACAAAGTTATAAAATAAAGAAGTTGACAAAAATTTCAAAGTGCTATCTCACGTCTCAAAAAGTCATTTACATTTTAGACATGATTCTATCTTCATGGTCCTTAAATTGTTGAGACCACTCTCATTCTCAAAAACATAATCACTTGAATTTTCTAGATTGAAAATCCTATATTCTGTATTTCTATTTTCTGCTGTACAAAGCATCTGTGTTAAGAGATTGTCAATTTTTTTCTTGAATACTTCCTTTCCTTTATAATTTTGTTCCAGAGTTTTACCTTCCTTTTTCTATGTCCTGCTTGTGACTCACTTAAAATCATAGTGCTGCTCAGGTGGTCTAGAACAGTTTAATTAATTTACACACTTTACCTACCTGAGACCCACTGGTTTAAAGCCCAGTGTGGGGGAATGTTTTAGGAAGTAATATAGGAAATATTAAGTACAATATAACAAAGTCAGTATCTGGTAAGGGATCAGAGTGGTGCAGGACTAGGAACAGGTGTATGTATGCCGTCGGGGAGGGCAAGTCAGCCAGAGGGAGGCTTGGAGCCATCAGCTGGGCATCCCAAGTCTTGCAGTCTATTCTGCTTTGCAGGCATTTCTATATCACATGTTCCATGAAATTCTGCCTTAATTAATCAAAAAGCCAGGTAAGACCATGTGAGAAAAAAAGATATGTGGAACAACTTTTTACTTCTAGTTCGTGAGTAGAGTGAAGTTAAATTTAAGTTAGAGGAAAAGGTTTATGTTTGTGAAACTCAGTTATATACCAAAGCATATGTTCAAATGATTTTGCAGGTAAACAAAAGTTCACTCTTTCTTTACTTTGGACCAGCCAGAGATGTGCTAACCCAGTCTAAAAGCCATGAAGGTGTGGTTATTATAGGATTGCGCTCAAAATATTGAATAACCTGAGTATCATGCTAACCACAGCAACAAGTATCAAAATTGCCTGGTTTGCTCTCTCTAGTGGTGAATTGACTTGGAATCTTCCTGCAAAAGACTGTGCAGATGTGCCCTTAATCAGGATGTTGTGGTTTTTTTTTCCTTTTCTAAAAATTTATTTTTGTTTTAGTATGTAGTAAAAAAAGTAAATATTGTAGAAAATATTTTTTAAAGTATTAAAAATGTATATGCACAAAGTATTGCCTTAGTTTTAACTGTAAATGGCACTTCATGAAATATTTCTGTATTATTCCCTGATATTACTAGTCTCTAGTAGTCTCTAGTAAATTTTAAATGTATTATCTCAATAATTAATTTCATTACATTTGTTATCATAACAGTGTTTTATAAAAGGATGACAACAATTTATTAGTTCATAGCAATCTGCAATGGAGGTGCAAATTTTGTATTCCTTCCTGGATTTTCTCCAAAATGAAGATACAACAATAGTGCTTTTAAAATCATGTTTCAGCAAGGCTCATGATCTTAGCTAGGTAGCTTGTATTGCAAGGTTTTCCCGTTCAAATAATAAAGCTTTTAGGTGAAACAGCAATCACAACTGCAGAATTCTAGCCTTATGTTTTGGGGAAAAGCTATACACTTCACATGGTTTTACACCAGAGGCAGATTTTTTTTTTTTGTACATTCTTAAAATATTGTTCATGGTTTTTTAGAGGGAAAGGATTAAACAACTACTTTTCCCTGAATCTGTAAACTGAAGAAATTTTTGAAGGGTTAAGGTTTTCATTACAGGCATTTCACATGGTTCTGTTGATTTTGCAGTTCAGGTCATCACAGTTCTTATACAAAGATGAAACGTGTGTCATGTTGAATTAACTCCGGAATATATTTTGAGTATGGCTGTGGCATGTATAGCCCTTTCAACTCTAATTCTTTGTAGGAAATAGTCACTGTTTCATCTTTAGTTCATTTTAACCCCTTGCAGCTAAAATGTAAAAAAGTTAAAGCAAGCTTGAAAATATGCTGCATTTTTGCCCATGTCATGTATTTTTCATGGTAGAGAAGAGTTGTGGAGGAAAACAGAAAAATCAGTACAATCAGCTACCCAAGCCCTTCCTCATTTGTGCAAATACATTGAGCTCAAAAAGTATGTAACTTTATCTAAAACTCAACCCGACCTTATGTGGAATTCTTTTATGCGTGAGAAACACTGAGGGAAGAAAGCAAAAAATCAACAAAATTAATTGTTATGCAATGCCTTTTATATGCTTGTGTTTAGCTTTGCTTCTACTAAAATTAGTGGCAAAATTTTATTTCTTTTATTTTTTGGGTCTAGAGTCTCAATACATATATGGTGATGGGTCAAAGAACAAAGAGTGCAAATACCCTAAGACTATTGCCTGTATTGCATCTGCTTCACGTTGCTGAGTTTAATTCCTCTAAGAACTTAAATGATACAGGAACTGTTTCAACTTCAGAATTTTCATGGAAAAGTGGTCTTTGGAATACTATCCTAGTTCTTGTAGTTATCTGTGTATACTTTACAGTAAGTGCATAAATCCCATCAAGAAACAAAAGGTTATTACAGTTGCCAGCTCATGAGTTTTCATTCCATTGTCTTTTTTTTTTTTTTTTCCCCAATAGGGTGGAGTGAATGGCTTGACTGGAGAACTGGAATTTGCAGAAAATGGGGGGAATCCCAATGTGCATTTTGAAATTTTGGGGACAAATTATGGAGAAGATCTTGGCAGAGGAATCCGTAAGGTAAGGCTACATATATTCAAACGAGACTATTTTTACTGATTTTTTAAGAGGCCTTCTTGTATTCTGTGTTAATAGAAAGCATTTGATGGCAGATAACATCCTGTTGTGTATTGTTAAAGGAGTAAGATATGGGAGAAAAGCCTTGAATTTCGAGATACCCATCTATTTTATTATTTCAAAGAGGCCTTGGAGTAGGTTGTGTTGATGAAGATGTCATTTGTAATACAAAATGTTGTTAAGATGCTAGTTGATTGTCCCAAATGTCCAGTGAAAGCTGTTGTTTTGTAGCCCTTGAAAATGATATCAAAAATAGTGAATTTTACATTGAGTTAAGTTTGAAGCATCCAGATTAGTCCCTGATACTTATGGTCAAAGTGGGTTGCTGCTGTGGGTTCCTATTAGACGGTTGAAATTCATAGGTATGGAAAGAGAAAATCTGTTGCAGCGTAGGTAAAAATTCTGTAGACTCTTCATCAAATAAGTACATGGTGTTTTAGTAGGAATTAACTTTTACAGAATAATTTAATGTTATGTATTCAGCTGCCAGACACAGTCCAAATGCCTGTTGAAAGGAATGGCGTGCATCTCCAGCAAAACTACTCTTTCTTGGTATTTGTTTTGCCAGTCTAAAACTAAATTTAAATTCTGTGTAAGAAATGATGGAAACAGGTTTGCAATGCATATTGAACAACTGCTCATCTGGTATGGCAAAAAACATATGGTACTTCATAGGTAAATAAAAGACCAGTAGGGTTTTTCCAGGAGAGACTTTCCTTGAAAGACAGACTTCCTGAAAAATACCAAGATCTCTTAATTTAGTGTGTTAGATCATACCGGGGTTTATATGTGAGGAACCTGAAGTGATTGTCTAAAAGCAAATAGTAGAGTTTTCTTAATATATGTAAACTGTGTCATATATTGTGTCAGTATATGATGAAGTACAGAATTTGTCTGCATACCTTCTGGAGTAACAGATAAGTGCTGTGAAAGAAGGAAGAGATAAGTAAGTTCCAAGTGTCTCAAAACTGAAATTTCTTCTCCACTATTCATTGGAATTATTGTGTTCCTGCTCCTTCATCTCTTTTCAATACCCCAAGGTACACATGCCTATAGTTATGTCCTGACATAACTATAAAGCTCCTGACAGATGCTTTAGAAACTAGACAGAATTGTTGATATTTGGAGGGACTTCACAAAGTCACTAGCAGACCAGAATGCTGGATAAGTTCTTATTCCCTTACCTGTGTTCTACCCATTTCAATATATTTTGACTTATTTTCCATGCTATGCAATGAGGAGCTGTTTATTCTTTAGAGCTACCAGGTAGTCATAACTAAGACAAATCTGGATCTCTTAATTTATCTGGTTGACTTTGGCTAGGGTTCTTTTGACATCAGACCTGTCTGAATGAATGCCTGAGTGAAGCACTAAATTGTGTTCTTCCATTCCCAAAAGGACAGAAGAGAAAGAGAGACCCACAGAAAGGTCTTGGAAATACAGAGGTACAAAAAGCCTTCCCAGCCTTTCTAACTCTTTTCTGATGGTGTAATTTAGAATTGTAGTGCTAATTGAAGCTATGAAACAGTTTACTTGTGAAAAAGATATTAGTGACCATGGGCACATGTACCTTGTGCAAAACAATGGGATAGTACAAACAGGAATTTTGACCCTTCCTTGTTTACTCTTTATGATAGTTCAAGGACAAAGACATGCACTGTATTTGAAGGGAAACAGATTTGAAGTTGCCCAAGGAGAACAGAGCTTTACACAGAATATAATTAGATGATGAAACTCAGTATCATAAGACCCTGTTCAGGAGAAAAGCAAAGTTAAAAAGTAAGATACTGAAAATATATGGGTTTTTTACATTTGCCAAGATGAGCATTTAAAATTAAATATAGATATTAGATTAATATTTTCCTGTTGAAAAAGGTTGTAAATACCTACCTTAGAGTTTTGTGAAGCGCTGCTGCCAGTTAAAAAGAATAAAGTATCCAGAGCAGAACAGATTAAATCTGTTCCAATTCTTTTTCTAAACAGCATTCAGTAATTCAGAGAAAGCTTTAGAAAGAATCCTGGTGTACAGAAAGGAATTTTCTTTAGAAAGAAATTTCTGTATATATTGGGAGAATGTGATAACTCTTCTCAGAAGCATCTTTTAAAAAAAAGAAGTTAAAATTATTTGAATTAAGAATTGTAATTTTTTACAATAAATTGAATAATAAAGGAATTTATAATAAATATGGTATTTCCAATCACTGTTGCAGAGCTAAAAAACAAACAGAAAACACACCAAAAAAAACCAAAACCAAACCAAATCGCTTCAGAGATAGAGGAAAAAAAAATCAGGGGGTTTTACTCTTTTGATGAAGGTTTACATCTTTTATCTTTGGTTAGATTTTATTTTACAGCGTATGAGCTACTAGTGTTGGAAGCAAATCACAATTACAGGAATCAGATATATTTGTGTTAACTGTGCTAATTAAAGTATGCTTCAGATTTTCATGTATTTCAGGTATTCCGAGATCTGACTACAGAACTACCCGTCTTTATTTCTCCACTCTAGTGGAAGCAACTGCAATTAACAGACTGACTGAAATTTCTAAATTAATGCATCTTCCCTAATTAACATATTTTCAAGTACTTTCATAGGAGAGAATCAAAGGTAAAATTGTTACAAAAGGCCTATAGAAGTAATTGGAACCAGAGATTCATATCAAGTCAATTGTGTAAAGAATTTCTGTTTTGTTTCCCTGATGAACTGTCAGTTGATTTTAATAAAGCAAGTAAAATTTTAAAATATGCTCTAATTGTTCAAGAGTCCAAATTCTGCTTCAAGTCAGTTCTGCTTGTGTTCTGGAGTCATATTTCTGCAAAGTTCACTTCTATTCATAGGTGAATATTCCTAGGACTTAAGAAAGCAGATAGTTTAGGATACACCAAGAATTCATGTTTATGTTAGTTTTATTTGGACAAATTAAGCCATGTACCTGGAAAAAGCTGTTAAGTCTCTTCCTTCAACTTTTGTGGGCTACTGTCATACCTGGAAAACAGCTGGAGAATTCAAGTTCATTGTATTAGGCTTTTGATGAGTTAGTAAATTCAGGAGTGGCATTTGCCTGAAATAGGAATTTTGCACTATGACTGTAAACGTTAACCATCACCTTGCAGACCACACATTGCGTAGCCTGTACTTGTTGCCAGAGTTGGGTATTTGGAGTAATAAATTCAGATAGCTGCCAGGTACTGATTTTATTGACACCTTATTACAATCCCTAAGGAACTGAAGAGAAACTCTTGCTTTTAGACATCATACTGTGGCTTGCATTTGTTCAAATGTAGTTGTATTGAGTGGGAGACATGGGTGTATTTCTGACATTTCTGTGTTGGCATTTGTCTGTTGGTACTTGACATTTGAGTATGTATTCTTTGACATTTAAATTCCAGTGCAATACTTTTATCTATACTGTTGAAATAAAAGCTGCCATTCCTGTGAATAACCATGCAACAAACAAGTGAACAAAAGAGAGTTGATAGCTCAGAGTACTGTCTAATATCTTAGTGGTGTAGAAAACAGCACTGCAGAAATAAAGTGGTTCTTGTGTTTCTTTCAGTGCTCCTTGTAATTCAGAATAGGCTCATCCTCAAAGGGCCTGTGCTAAACCTTTTGAAGTTTAGAGGACTTTATTCCTGTTCCCACACTGGTTTTCTTACGACCTGTGGACATTTGAAGATGTGGTGCATTTTGCTTTGCCTTCATATCCCTATTAGCATACACCCTCTCCTGTACATTTCTCTTCTCTTCTGAAGATGTTTTAGGATGTTTCCTCCCAGTGGAGGAGTAAGATGACATACCAGGCTCTCGCATCAATTATTGTCTGCTACAGGATGTTCATTCCATGGCATTCTTTGCATTCAGGACACCTAGTGATGTCTTGGAGAAAGGATGGAGCTGTGAAAATGAAGGAAAAAAAAGGTAGCTGGGCACTTTTAGTGCTCTGCGTTTGTTCATTAGAATTGTATAGTTCAGGCCTAAATCACTTTGAATTGATTGTCTTTAGGAGGAAATGTTATCTGTTTTAATCCGAGGGACATCTGTAGCACAAAGCATTTCATGTGAACAGGGTTGAAGGCCTCTGGCTTTAATGCCTCACAGATGCATTGCTCCTCTCTACTTCGGCCAGTGCAAATGGCAGGACTTTCCCTGTGGAGTCATTGCATGCAGGTTTTTATTTCAAAGATTATTAAGGGTTATGTGCAGCATTTCATAGTTGTGATATTTGTTCAGAGTTGGAAAAGCTGTTTTGCACTTTTTGTTGTCATTCTAGTAAAACAATTGCTACTTTCACTTCATCTGAAAACACTTGTTGATCATAGTATTGGCATTTCTTTGTAATACACTATATAATTATTTTCTTATATTTGCATCACAGAACAATGTATGTTCCAAGCATGTATTTCAATCTTCAGGAAGTTGCTGTTTTTTCTTATAAAGTTAAAACGTTCTTTTTGCATCCTTTATCTCTTAGTCCTTTTTGTTTCATTAGGTAAAAGGAGGTTATAGAACTCTGCTGACACTTATTAACTAACACCGTTTAATAACCAAGAGCACACAAAGTGTTTCCGTCTTGGCTTCTTGGTCAGCTACTTGAGGTAATTAATGCGTTCACCTGTTCCATTTGTGATCATAGTCAAAGGTAGAGCTGTGCAATGTGATTTTAAAAATGTATAGGTATTGGCACCTGGTATTTTAAGCTGACATGCAGTATATGATGTGACTGAAGGATACCCTTGCAATTTACAGAGACATTATTGATAGTGTATTTTCTAGTGAGTTGAAAATAAGTGGTGCTGTGCCTGACTGCTTTGCCTCTAGTGTTGATGGAAAAGATGGACCTGGCACAATACTAACATGATACTCTTTCTAAAGCAACTTTAAATACATAATCAGCCTGCTAAGAATGAAGTAAAGTACTTATACTAAAGATGAAGATGTAATTAAATACCTTGGTGAACCGAGACCTGCTGTTCTGGTTCAGCACAGTGCTTAAATTGTGCTGTAAGCCTGCTGAAGAGTACCATTTCCTTCCTTCATTTAGTGCTATGCAATAGATTAAGATACAGTGACTGATTCTTTACTTTCTGGTAGCTTCTCTAAATCTTTTGTCAAATTTCAGTGAAATTTAATTTGGCTGGAAAGTGTTGGGGATTTGCATGTTATCACAATAAAACCAGTGTTAATAGAAAACTGTTTTACTTGAGAGTATACTTCTGTTTAGGCTCAAAAGTCAAACCAAATACAAATTTGAGTCTAATGAAAAGTGAAAAAAGTCTCCATCCATAACTGTATTCCTGAATTTTAAAAAAATTAAGTGTCTTCTAAAAATTTTGTCTCTGCTTTTGAATGGAGTATTTTCTTTTAAAGTCTGAGGGCTGCAGAGAGACAGACTGACTCAAAGTAAACAATAGTGTACCATCTGGAGAATTTGTCAGTTTTTGGATTCTCTGAGTCAGATGGTGGGGAGTGAAATCTAATTTGTGGTATGGGACGTCCAGCTGCCTGCCCTGACCCCTGTCTGAATGATTATTTCATTGTTCACAGTAAGTGCAAAGTAAAGAAGCCAGAGATGGATTTGGCAGCTTGGTGGATGCTGCCCCAGGAATACGGAAGACCAAGGTTCAATTCCTCCTTATAGTGATCATTGATAAATGGATAGCACTGCTGCTGCCACCGCAGTCAGTGTTATGAGCAACCTGTTCCCCTTGAATAATTCATCTGTGAGCAGAATATCTACCAGAAATACAGGAGAGCCAGGATCAGGTGTATGAGCAAAATGATGCAGAACTCCAACTCCAAACTAATGCCCACAAAGCCAAGGCAAGCACAGTGCAATATAGACACATTATCCTACCTATTTCTTGGCAGCAGCATGGTCAGACAGGTCTGCTGAGCTCCAGTGTGTTCAGGCATTTGAGCATAGCAGGACCTCTTGTAAAACAGTAAAATGATTTTGGACTGTAAGACAAGTGGGTGTCCAGATTTTCCGGTCTAGAATAATAAGGTTAAGTGCTTTTGCTAAAGTTCAGCTCAAATAATTAAGATACAGGTTTATCCAGTTTCCAGTACACAGGTTGGATGGCTCTTAGCAGTGACATTTACAGGGCTACAGGAGGAATTTGAACCCAAAAAAAAGGTCTTTCAAGCCTCTGAGTAACTGCACCACTCTGGAGTGAAGAGGTGCTTGCTCCTGCACTGGGAACAGTGTGGGGACAAAGGGAAAATGCAAGGTGGCAGAAGGGGGGAGAAGGGGAACCCTGGGGAGAAGCATTGATGTCAAACAGAAATTCCCCTTGGGACCTCGGTGCTCTGTAGTGTTTCTCTTCACAGTTTGATTAGGGATGAGCCCATCTCCCTTTTGCTCTGATTATTCATTCCTGTCAAAACTGCTAAGAAGGGTCTTACTGAAAAATGGTTTCAGTGCATTGGAAACTGCCTATTTTGACTGATTCCTTTCATCAGAGAGAGACAAATCTTTTTTACTCACTTTAAGTCATATAGTTCCATGGTTTATTAATGGTATATAGTTTATTAATTTTTGTTCATTGGGAAAAGAGGTTACATTTTACCCATCTCCTGTAAAAGTATAGTTATCTTGACGGCAAAAAACAGGAGAAATATTTTCCACTTTTAAACCTGTGTTTTTAATTTCCTTTAGTATCTTGCTATGACAATGGAAACTTGAGAAAGATCAGTCAAAACTTATTAATAATTAAAAAAAAAAAGCTGGGAATTTTATAAGCAGCTCCTCTTTTTGTCGATGCTGCCAGGCAACTGCCTAACCACAGAGGGTCCCCTGTGAAAAAAATGTGGTTCAAAACAGTTCAAAACTGTTTCTTCAGTTTTGGGTTCCTGTCTTCCTCTTGAACTGTTTGCAGTTGGCTCAGGTCAACCTGAGGGATTAGATCACTTTTTTTTTCCCCAAACTTTGTGTTGGCAAAACCCTTTGCAGTTTTCAGTATGATTGGTTGGGACACTTTTGAAATACCTTTACTATGGTTATATGGCTTTTTCTTCTGCTTGAGTAGCTGTTAAAGCCTTCTGGTGAACATGGATCTGCAGAACTGGCTGGCAAGTTGTGAATTTTTATCCTCAAATGCTTCAGCTGAGCAAATTAGCTTTGTAACTCACTTCAGAGATCTGAAGTGCCTGGGAACTTTGAAGTGCCTCAAAACTGACATACTGAATAATGTCAGAAGGAACTGTGTATGATTTAAGAATGGACTTAATGCTTCATTGACCTCTCAGGCAGTAATGCTTCTATGCGATTTTGGAAATCCCATTAGGGACTTCACCTTTAAGAGAGTACTCAGTGGGTGCTGCTTCAAGAATGTGGTTCATCATCCTTGAAATTAATAGGATAAAATGCTTAGCTCATCTTGAAATTACTTGTTTTAATGTGGACCGTATCAATGAATTGTAGGTACCTTTCAGAATTCAAGTTTTCAATGCTTGTGTTTTGCTCTTTATAGATGACTTGTTTTCAATCAAGGCTATCATCTGATGAAAATTGCTTCATTTCACAAATACTTCTAACTGGAACAAACATACATTTTTCAGGAGTAGGGAGAAGTAATAAATGTGTTTAACCCTCCATTAATTCAGAAGAAGGAGGTGTATGTTGGTAATTAATCACGTAAAGAGGGGAAATAGTAACTGTATCTTCAGTAAATTAAATATTTCCATCAAATTTGGATGTGAATTGGGTGTCCTACTCAAAAATTCATAGTATGTGGAAAACCATGTAAACAGGAGAGAGTAATGCTAAAAATTTGAACTGCTTCTTTTAACAGGAAGTATTGAAAGATGGTAGTGCAAAATGGGTCACTTGGTTTTAGCTTTTGACAATGGTGAAGGGCATTTTTTGGTTCTCAGAATTAAGGGCTCAATGCACAGCCTTGGGAGGCCTGATACATATATCTAAGGGTTATAAGGCAGATCTTAGTCCACAATACGTGGAAGTAGATCTGCACGGATTTAGAGTCATAGAATCATTTGGGTTGGAAAAGACCTTTAAGATCACGTCCAACACCAAGCCCCCCACTATTCCATGCCTCTAAGCAGTACATGTACATGCTTTTTGAGTGCTTTCAGGGTGGTGACTCCACCACTTCCCTGGGCAGCCTGACCCAGTGCTTGACCACCCTTTCATTGAAGAAATCCCTAGGTTGCTACAACCTCCTTGCAGGTAGTTGTAGAGAGTGATAAACTGGCCCCTGAGCCACACCTGCAGCTGCTCCTCATAAAACTTGTGCTCTAGACCCTTCATCAGCACTGTTGCTCTTCTCTGGTCACACTCCTGCACCTCAGTGTCTTCGTTGTAGTGAGAGGCCAAAATTGAATACAGGATTCGAGGTGTGGCCTCACCAGTGCTGAGTACAGGGTGTTGGTGACTGCTCTGGTCCTGCTGGCCATGCTATTGCTGATACAGGTCAGGATGCCATCGACCTTCTTGGCAACCTGGGCCATTTCACAGGATTTGATAAATTGCCTTTTTCTTCAATAACCACAAGCCAAGACTGACACAATTATATGGCCTGCCAACTCTCTCTCCTCATGATAATAAATCATAGAATTGTACAACTGCCCAGGTTGGACTTCAAAGATCATCTGGTCCAACCTTTCAATAAATTGTTTCTAATTTGCACATTTTGTGAAGGGTTTCTTCTTGTAGGCTGGTAAATGGTGGATGAGCCCCTGTGGTACATCTGAAAGGCCTGGAATGGTCACATTAATCAAAACTTTGCTGATATGTGTTTTAAAGTAGGCAGAACTATCCTGTTTTGCAGTAAGATCTCTCTGTTCCAAGTTAGCCTATTAGCAGGAAAATATGAAAATGCCTCTTTTCAGACAATGAATATTCATGTGTATCAGAAAAAAAGTTGGTTTGGGTTTTTTTTACTTGTTTTTGAGTTTTGGGAGGGAGGTTTGGGGTTTTTGTGCATTTGGTGTTTTTTTGGGGATATGGGTTTTTTTGCCAATTTGTTTGTTTGTTTTGTGGAAAGACTGTATTTCATTGCTCGTGATGCTGAATGGTACTTTGTTGACAGTAGTAGGCACTATTTTTCTGCAGTGGGGTAAGCAGCCCTGGTAAACCCAATAACCTTTGACTCTGTGGATATAAAATATTCAGTGTCATTTTCTACTAAAGAAGGGAAAACCCAAACACAAGCATTTAATCTCTTTAGTCCTCCCTTTGCAGTCTGTGGGATCTTGAGTAGCTAAGCAAGTCATAAGCTGATTGGGAAATGGTGATTGTAGATTTCCACTGAGAACACCCACTATATATCTATATATGTGTGTGTGTGTGATATCTACTACCCTCAGCCTCCGGAGCTGTGGGAGTAGATTTACAGTAGGCACAAATGTGAAAACATCCATGAAGTTGCTAAAGTCCCCCAAATCGATCAGAAGGGTGTAGGCATCTATAGGCAAGTGTCAGAAAAGGTTACGTCAGCAGAGTTGAGGGTCAGCTGTCTCCTGATGAGAGGAGAGTGGTGCCCACCAGGAAGAACATCTTGAGTCAACGGGGAGTCTCATGTTTGGGTTGGAGCACCAAATGCAAGTGGGTACAATGATTAGCTAAAGAAAAAGAGAAAAAATGATGCGTCGAACTGTGGAAATTGCATTCTACTCTTGTTAGCACAGCTGAAAGTACAGTAAATCTTTGGGTTTTGTGGTGTTTTTAAGACTGATAAGAAACAAATAGTGATATTTCGGAAGACAAAGAGAGGCATCCACGTGGTTTCAACTTGGATGCTCTATCATGCTTATAACAGACCGTAGTTTCCTACTAAATTACTCAGCTCTTATATTTCAAAATATGGCAGAGTTTACTATGCATAAATCGCTATTTCTAAAGTAAATGTTTTCAGTTAAATTTTCTTATCTGCAAAGAGAACTTAAGGAGTGGAACTGATTTGTCATTTTTTCTCAATATTACATTTATGGCAATGCTGAGATATGTTTTCCATTAAGTGGATATAGCTGTATCATGCAATTATAAGAATATTAAAGGTGATTTCCAGACATAAAAAGTTCTCTCTTTGTAACTGGTTAGGGACACCTCTTTGTACCTTTTGAATTCTTTACAAATATGAAAGAAGAGGATGGTGAAGCTTTCAATGACTTCATAATATTTATCCTTCTTTCATAGTGATGAAAGGTTTTATGATTCAGCCTTAAAATTACAGTGCTCAGATTTTTGCCTATTCTAAAGTTATGATATAATGCCTTAATCAAAGGGTAAGTTACAATAGAATTTAATAATAAATATTCTTGTCATGGTTTATTCCTGCTTTAAAATGCACAGCAGGAGTAATAGAAAAAGTGAAATGTATGAAGTCTCAAATAGTTTACATTTTCATTTTGATAGAGTTTTATTTGATAGAATCGCTTTTTTTTCAAAAAATAAAGCTTATGAGGAGATTGTAAGCACTAACAAGGCTTATGAAACTCCTTTGGCTAGAAGTAAATGGGGAAAATTATATTTTGAGGAATTTGGCAAGGTATGTCTGGCACCTGTAGCAGATGTCAGTTATAAAATAATCTCACCATTATTTCCAACACTACTTCTCTCCATTTCTCTAAACCTATGAAAAATATTACAGCTTTCTTCCTGAAGTGTAGCAGTGGATAGAATATTTGTCCTGTGTAAACAGAAGAGGATAGCATGGGATAAATTGCAGAAGGTTGTCTGTTGAAATTTGAGCTCAAATAATTTTGGTCATATATGTAAATGATTTTTTAATTGGTTTAGAAAAACATAGCATAATATATCAAAATTATATATTTTATCAATGTCAATGTATTTTTTAACTCAAATGTGTAGCATTTCAATTTGAACTAATTAACATATTTGCAGACAGCAGAAACATACATCGAGAGTAAAGTGCATGGTACAGGAAATGGTGTCTCCCTTAAACCCCTGGAAAAAAAGCCCCTGTTTTTTTTCATGGACTTACCCAACATTTTTGGCTAGGAGATGTAGATAGAGAAGCCAAATTAAAACCAGAGTTTATGAGCCAAGCCATGGCTGGAGCAGGAAATATGGACTGTTGTCTCTGTGACCTTCCCTGTTTCCCCGTGATCCGTGTCAGTGCAGATGCGGCCAGAGCCCTCTCTTCCTATGACTGCCACACCCTGCACACCTGTGCTAGTCATGTGTATTATCTTTGGCTATTTTGTGTGCTTCCAATTCATTTACCTGCTGCTTTGCCTCTTTTTATTTCTTCTGTCTTGTCTTTGCTTCGTTGTGGTACCTGCTGAAGTTCAGATCTAGTCTCATCTTTGCTGCATTTTCCTGATCTGTGTTCAACCAGTCTGTTTCTAAACCTATTAGTCTGAAATGCTGGATTTGATTTTAGCGGGTTTTTTTATTTGTTTGTTTTAAATGTATTTTTATAATAACTAATGTACTTATAGCTCATAAAAATCTGATTTAAAGTCTGACTTCTAATGGAGTGCCTTAATAATGAGCATAGGTATTTTTATTAATATTTTAATGCAGGATGCAGTTTCTATACACATCTACTGATTCTGAATTATAAAATGATTGCCTTTAAAAATAATGTATTTTATTTTAAAGCTGTGATGCCGGTGTTTTGTATCAGCTTGGCTCTAAAATGTTTCAGTATCCTAAACATTAGTATTCTGAATTAGTACTCAGGTACTTAGCTCTCTAAATTTATTAACTACTGATAAAATGTGTGATTTTGCCATTGAATGTGCATGTCTGAGATCTCATTAGTCAGTTTATTTTAAGCTGTGTATTATATTACTTGAGACAAATATTTGACATAAACATAAAGTAAGAAAATAAGTCTTTTAATTAAGATCTGCTTAAATATCCATGATTAAACCACACTTACCACCCACTGAAATACACAATTAATGTGATTTTTGAAAAATATCTATTAATTACTTAAAGGGAGTATCAGTCCCACTCATGCCCCAGTAGTTAAACTACGTTATAAACTCTTTTTCCTATCTTGCCTTGTAATTCCTGGACCAGGCATCCAGGCCTGCTGGTAATTGTATGTTTCTTGCTGCTTCATTCATTTTTTTTTGTCCAAAAATTACAAGTTCTGCTTCAGACCTTGGAGCCTGTTTGCTTGCAAATTGCGTCACAAGTAATGTTTCATGAGCAAAAAATAACACCTGAGAATTTCTATGCTTTGCTGCAGGGATGTAGGCAATGGCATAAGACGTATGGAAAGTTCATTCACGTGCCAGAAAATCTGCTCAGAAAAGGCTACAGGAGGGGTAGTCCAAACTTTGCATTAGAGAGTAGTTCCAGTTCACTGTCAGAGCAGTTTTGTTCATGCAGTGGATTTTAGGTAGTGATGGGGGTCAATGGTTATAATTCCACAAAGTTTATTCTGGAACAGAACTACAATCTGGAGAAAAGGTGCCACATAATTGGATTTTTATGTTACCTCTGTAACAATCTGTTATCAAGGAAGAGATAAGGTGGACATTGAGGGTAATGATACATAGAAATATTTTATCTAAAGCTCAATCTACAGTACTTTGATTGTCAACGCATCTGGTTGCTAGTAGAAAGATTTTGGTCTGTATAGACTAAGGTAAAATGTATTTCCACATTATTTTGTGACCTGTTTGTTCACAAATTACCTTTTCAAATATGTTTGAAGGACTGGAATAACTCACAGTTAGTTTAGTCTAGAGCAGAGTTATAATGATTCCCTTGATACGCTTGAATCTGGATAGTTGAATTGATTTCTGTTTGGCCTTGGGCCTTGCTGTACACTAAACAATATGTGAAAGTTATTGTCCTCTTTTGCTACTAACCTTACTACTGAAGACCTTACACTGAGCTTGCTTTTAGCTTTGCCACTTTTGTCTGCAGGAAAGCAAATGTGACAAAACCAACTATGTGATGGATATCTTCCCACATGAGAATATAATCTTTATGTGCTTTGTGACTGTAGGCCACCAACAGATTGCATTAAACAAGGATTGATGGACTGAATATAAATGTATTTAGTATCTGTATATACTGAAGCATTTGTGTTCAGCCCAAAGGGGAGTGAATTTCACATCAAACCACTCTGATTTTGTGGTGAACATTTTTATGCTGCTTTTACAATGAAGGGGATGAGGGTGTATATGTGGTGTGATGACAAACATGATAGGAAGCATTAGTAAGAAATTCTGATCAACTTTTTCTGATAGTGTACCACATCCCCCTTTCTTTAATGTGTTTGGTTTGTAACATAATACTCCACATTTATTACAGATCCATTCCTCCAAATTTGTTTCTATATATATTATAGTTATCAGTTATATATTCCTTCTAAGGTATTTTCTAACAGCTTTGTAATATCTCAATTGTCAGTCAGACCATTAGCCATTAAAAGTTGCTTTCTAGTTTGTTGTGACACTAGCACACGGAGGCAAATAATTTCTGCAGGAGAAAATAATAAAGAAAACAATGTTGCGATACCTTGTTAAAGAAATGTTTGTCCTCATAATTATTTTATTTTTTGTTGTCTTATTAATTCCATTTGCCTTAGAAATTGAGAAAAAGCCCATATAGAGGTGTCTGGTCTAGTTAAACCAGTTTTAAAAGAGAGACTTCAAATTGCTCTTAAACCTTCAAAGACCATAGATAAAATGAAGTGGAAATGTATTTCTCCCTCCCTCTTTTTCCTTCTCTCCTCTCCGTATCTTTTTAAAGATGCCTTGAAAAGTGCAAATAAAATTATATATAACTATGTGCCAGATTGGACAGATTCTGTCATAAGTGTGATCTCTCCTAAATCCTGTTGAACATAAACCCCAAAGTCTTTCTGTGGAAGTCAAAACATTTTCCTGTTGATTGCATCTATCCATTGAAAGGCTGTGAAAAAGGGAAGAGTGCTGGCTTTTTGCCAGCTGTATTTTTTGAACTTTGGGGATAGCAGTAGCCTCCAAATTGCAGGAGGCCATTGACTTGAAGATGTTGCAGTCCTTTGGAAACCAAAAATAGCAGACATGACATATTTTAATGAAAGGTTTTGGAGTAGAACAGTTTAAGCTTCTAAACACAACAGTTTTGAGATAATCTTAGGCAAAACAATGAATATACTAACTTCTTTAAAAAAAATCGATCCTCTTGAATAGCATAGTACAGCTGCTGTAAAAAGATCATTTACCTGTAAAAAGATCATTAAGAGTTGGGAACAAAAGCAGCCCTCTAACTTGCCATTTGGAGTTTTGATAGAATAGAAAGTATAGGATAGAGCTAAGTGGTAAAGTCCTCACATTCTGGAGAAGTCAGTCATAATAAAAGCTTACACACCACTATGAACCTGGTTCCTAATAGAAGGCAGTTATTTCTGAATATTCAGCTTTGAAAAACCTGTTTAAAAACAAACAAGGAATCTTATTTCATAGGGACTCAGTTTTATCCATAATCTCTTTCTATTTTTTTCTAGTTCCAAACACAACAATATACTTACTCAGGGGTGGGACGATATTAATTAAAAATAATACAGCATCAGCTGAATGCTCCACAGAATTTAAATGTCTGCAGAGATTATTTGCTATCACACTTGCTATAAAGCTATATGGCTCTTGTATAGGATCTCCTGATAATTTGAGAGATGTCACTGCCCTCTCTTGGTGAGAGTTAAAACTGGCCTCTTTTTCACAAACCTTAACTAAAGAGTGAAGAGGATTTTTGCTTTGTTGCAAGTGGGGTTTTTTCTGCTAGGAAATCTTAGCAAGTTGGATAGCATGGATTAATTAAGTAGCTATGAAGTTCTGATGTTGTACTGTTCATTTCAGCTTGTTTGTGAGTGAGCTTACTGTTTTGATCTATGATGTGTGAACCTATATGTGTATGAATATTTATGTATTCAACCTTATACAAACATCATGGCAATATATCATTTTCTTTAATTCTATAGGAACATTTGAAAAAAAAATAGCTTAAACAAAATCTGTGTCTTGTGAGCAGTGAAAATGCTAATGACATTTTAATTGCTTGCTGGAATAATAAGCTAGCCACTATTTTATTAAAACCTATCCATTTTAGACAGCTAATTCACGTGCACTTGTTAACTACTAATCTTCCTCTAAAACGTGTAGAAGGAGGTGCTACCCTAGAGAGTAGCTCAAAACTGCAGAAGGTATCTGGGGATATTTGCTAACTAATTTCACAGTTTTGTTTCAAAGCTTATAAGTATCTTTCCTCTGTAAAAAAGAAGGTTCAAGATATGCAAGCTCCCTGAGTTACCCATGAACTGATCCCTGATATTTGAGAGAACCGAGAAGCCCTAAACCATGGCTGATTTCCTAACCACATGTTATTACGAACAGTTTTGTGAAACACATCACAAAAACATGAGCTTTGATTCCTATGCCATGATTAAATCTGATTAAATTAAATCAAGGAGTGTAGTTAGACTTCAGTCAATTCTGTGTTTTACTTTGAAGTAATCAAACAAATTCTTCAATGATAGCATTATTGGTTCAGAAAGGCTGGGAATTTACTGTGCAGGAGGAACTATAATTTAGAAATGCCAAAGATGTTGTGTATATATAACTTACAACTCCCAAAGGGATCTTTTTGATGAGTTATGTTTTGCCATACATTTCAGGAGGTCTCTGTTATGACAATGTTTACAAAGAAGTAAATGGGCAAAAATAAACCAATATGTCTTTTTTGCCAATGTGATTTTTGAAGCCAAAATAGTAAAAGAAAACAGAGCTGTGGTACATGTCCAGAGCCACATAAGCAGTTTAGCATCTGTTGTTTCCAAAGCACAGACATGCTTCTTTGTTCTGAGAAATAGTTAAAACACATATTGCTGTTATTGGTAGAGTAGTAAAATTATTATTTCATGTTAGATTTTTTTTATACAGAACAATGACTTTTTTCTGTACCAAATGCAAATTTGGCAAGTGCCCCTGAACCAAGCTGCTTGGTTTTAAAGGATAGAGGCATAGATATGTCAGTGGTAGAAAGCTTGAGCTATACCAAGAGTGCAGCAACTTTCAAGGAAAAGGCAAAAAGGGAGGTAAATCATGATGGAAGGAGAATGAGAGCCTGTTGATTGTTGATGGTCACAAAGGGAAGGGAGCTGCATGTTTACTGCCTGAAGCCGCTATCACCCTCCAAGTAGCTCTTTGTTACTATGCAGGATGTCTTCCAAGGAAAGATTGCTTCTTTCCTTTCCTGTCTAGCATTCAGTAGGCAGCACCACAACTTGAGTTTTCACCAGAGGGTTGTCAGGAACTCTGCAGATCATCCAGCCTATTGCTATTTGCTGCCCTGTTTGCGATCTGCATCCGTCAGTGGTCCTCTCTGAGCAATGAGTGGGGAACAGTTGGATTTTTCTGGAATATGGCAGTATCAGCAGGTCTGATTTTATCATGACTGAAGGTCGTTCTTTATATGAATTCTCTCAGCTTCCCAGCAGTTTAGCCAATCAATGTGTAAGGAGCTTCTGCAAATGTCACCTTGCAAACTGACTATACACTTTGGCAGGAAATTAGAAGGAGCTTAAACAGTTCAAGAATCAGGTTGAGAGATGGTTATTATTTTTTTGTCTGTGTCTTTACTGAAAGGGAAAACAATCATATCTCTTTCAACATAGCAGAGAAGAGGAATCATGACACGTTTTAAAAATGCAACGTATTTGATGCAGCAATCTTGGTACACAGTGTTGTGAAGTGCCTCGGGGCTGTCAAACAGTTCCCTGCCTTCTTTCTTGTGTAGCTGTTAAGTCAATCTAGTGGGATACGTCCCATCCCCTACTGCATTTTTGAACGAGATAGGCTCACAGCTAGCCAGAATTCTCTACTGACTATTTCTGTATTAGTAGAAAGGCCAGCATTTTAACTTGAAAGTACAAATCTGGCTGGCTGATGTATTTCTCCATATAGCCCATGTCTGGGATTTGACTCGTCTGGGCAATCACCTCATGAAGGTGAGTTTTAGACTGGCAACTGGTATAATTTAGAGATATAAGTGTAGGGCAAGCACATAGGAGATCATGCTGAATGGTAGGGAGAAGTCCTTCAGTAATGTGGAATGACAGGACATGTTTTCCTCTGTATTTTTAGTTTCTGATATCACTGGGTGATACAACAGCAAGGATGTTCATTTTCACATGTCCCCATGAATGTGGGTACAGAAATGTTTAGAGGAAGAAACACTGTTATGGGAGAAGTGTGGGAAAGGAAGGGATGTAGCTGCTTCTTTTGCTGGCTTTGTTGTTTCTCTTGCTTTGATTTTGTTGTCCAAATGTTCCAAGTTCATGTGACCAGTGTGAAATGCCAAAAGCTGATTACAAATATGTGCTCTTGGTCCCCTTTGCAGTTAAAAGATTGCTGTCCAGCTTTTCCTGCTGACTTTCTAACAAGTTGAAAAACTAATAGAGAAGAAAATTTTTTTCTAGATTTTTGCCACTGCCCTCAGATTTCTGCTCATAATTCAACTAACAGAGTTCCCAATGCAGTGCCTGCTTTTAATTTTAATTTACTTGTGTATCTTATTTATGTAGAATTAGCTATAGTGCCTTGCAATTGCACCCCCCTCTTAGAGCACAGAGCCCTAAGACGAACTGGGATAGCTAGGAAAAAATTTTGACTGCGGTCAATTTCATTTTAAGCTCACATAGAAGCTCATTAATACGTATGCACATATACATACATATGTATAAGTGCATGCACACACAACCTGATGACCTACAGTTTTTCTATAATGCCCTAGGCCACAGAGCTCTCTGTGTGAAAATAGATTGACTGGCCTCAAATACAGGATGTTCAGATACCCTGAATGCCCCAAAGGTGAGATCCAGTTCTTTCTATCTATTTCTAAAGCCCTGAGGCCTTTCCCTCCTGGAGATCATATATCTTTTGGAAATCTCTATTTCAGAGGGTGCCTGAGTTCCTAAAAGGGATTGCTTGCTTCAAGTCTGGGAAAGACTCATGGGTTGCTTGTGGACACATATTATTGGCCTTTCTTTGTTTTTATTCCTGTCCTTGTCGTTGAGCCCTCTTTAAATGGAAAGTCACCCCATGTCCTCTCTTCCCAAGTGCCCATAGTAAATGTAGAGCATCGCCATCAACACTATTTATAGCAATAATGAATATATTATGCTGAGATAGTTGTAAGAAATTGTGCCTGAGGGTTAACTTCTGAGATTAATAGCTTTACAGGGAGACATTTTACATCTTGGTTTCTCTTTTCTTCTTAACCTACAGCCCATTTGTCCTTTTATTCTTAACTCTTAATACTTTTGTCATCAGTTTTTTCCTTCATTTTGCCCCTCCCTAACATGATGATAGATGAACAGATTCAGGGAAGCCATCAAATTGTATTTTCTTCTTCATCTGACAGTTGAATCACTCACCAGACTTTTATCACTCTAATGTAAGTGTGTAATGAGCCAAGTGACTTGGATGGGAGGGTCACTTGCCTTTTATTCCTGGTTTTAGGCTTTGATGGAGCGGTTCATTAGAGATACCATGAGTCCTGATAACGGATTTATGAGGAAATGATTTTATTTTATGCTCCTGTGTCATGCTATGGCCTCTGGTCATGACTGGGTATCATTGACTATGTTCATTTCTATCTTGCTCTGGATTTGTTTTTTTCTGCCACGTAGTACTCCTTAATCTTTACTCTTCAAATTTTGTTCCTGATGTTTGAGAATTAGTGGATTTGTTAGACTTCATGCTCTATCTGTGGCATATTGTATTGATTTTTTCTATTGGCTTGAGTTATTCTTTGTGATAGATTCTCTTTGCTATAAACTGTTTTTATCTTTCTGTAGGCTACGTAGAATTCCTCTTCACACACAGAAATGCATACATACATATCTACATATACAGTTTTCTGAAATGCTTAATTTCATTTTTTAAAATTCCTGCAAGACTAAATTATCTGCAGAAATTTCAGAAAAGCTGCTTGAAACACTTGGGTATGTTAGACTCCTTTTAGGTGTAAATTTTCATGTATGACTCTTTAGGGTACTTTAGAAATGGTGTAACGAAATATGCACTAAATAATGAAGCCCACATAGCCAAAGTTCCCATTCTTTCTTGTGGTAGGATACTTATATAATTAACTCATCAGTAATTAAAAAACTAAAAAATAAAGTGTGTTGATCACTACACTGTAATACTGTAAGTTGAAGCAGTGCACTATAAAAGCAGTTTTAGCTGTGTTTTAAAGTGTGTAATTGAATAAATGCATATATGTTAATTTTATTTATATAATTGTTCCTCAGAGAGGGAAATATCATCCCAAACTACAAGTATATTCAAAAGCACTAGAAATATGGAGAGTTGTTTTTGCTTAGTAGGTGTTAGATAACTAAATTTACAAAGTTATTGGGAGCTAAGAGTCTTAAGCATCTCGGAAGACAAAAGTGCTTAGATTTATATGACCAATTAAAGATTTAAGTTCCTAAATTTAGGTGCAGAAGGAATAGCATCTAAGGCATTTTTGCAACTTTAAAGGTATTTAATCCATTTAACAAAATGTTCAGAACTGTATGCTCAATTAAGCTTCAAAGATGATTTATTCATGTGAATTTTAAGCACTATATATTAATTTGTGATTTCTTTGTTATTTGTCTGGTTTTGTTTGGATTTGAAGAAAAGTACCTGCTTAAAAGGAAATGTGCTTTCTGGTAGCAACACGATTTCCTGTGATACTGAGTGTCTAACTTGCTATCATCTGACATCTCCAGATGCCTCACCATATGCAAGCTGATGTAGTATATATTGGGAAAACCGAAGGGAAACTGTAGCCACTGGTCTCAAAGATCACATGGAGTGAGTTTTAGTCCTTGAGGTACTCATTAACTTTGCTCTCTCCCTGCGTGTTTCCTTCAGTGAAGATATATTGTGTGCAGAGAGCAGGCTCAGTGCAGTCCTAGGAAGTCTTCTGTTCATTTCAGCTGCTCCAGGGATTGTGCTACTCCTTGCACATCTCTTCATAATATGAGGGCCTGGGCTCAACAAATTGATTTGAACCCTGAACCTGTCTGAAGTGTTATCAGAGGTTCCCCTCCTGACTCCTGTCCCCCACCACACTTAGGCAAGTGGGAAAAAGGATAGGGTCAGTTAATTGCTATGATCATCCTTCAGAAGAGCTGGTGCCAACACTCTCATCTCCTGCACTTGGTCTGCAGGAGTAGAGCTTACTGCCAACTGCGTGCCTATATATAGTTTGTGGCATTTAAAATGTCAGCGAAGTACCTTTAAGAAATCATTGTTGTCAAACAGAAATGTAGTTGTTAGGGGAGCAGTATGCTTCTTTTTTCTTTTCAATTACAATTCCAGTAACTCTATAGACCATGTTGAAATAAATGAATAAATGTTGTAGAAATTACTATGCACCTACTCTTCTTTGGTGAACAGGGCCTACACGATTCCAGCTGGCCATCTGAGATTGGGGGGAGTTAGAAGTGTATATGTGCCTTCATTTTGTAACTTCTCCCTTTAAAAAACCTACTGCATAACTTCATGGGTCTGAAAGTGGGTTTTTGAAGTTCCCAAGACAATATGGGGAAAACTTTATGACTTTTGTTCAAATTATACATCATCTGCAGTGCATGAGGTTGATGTTTGCTAGTGGCTCACCACAATGGTTCTACTGTGCTCTGTCAATGAGTAATTGTGCCATTATAAGGCAAAGCCCAGAATACCTTCCTGAATTTCACAGCCTGCTTAACAGCAAAAATCATTTGAACTGCTCTAATTATCAGATGAATTCTTCATTCCCATAGATGCTGTGAAGAGAGAGCCCGTGTGCTCACTGCTGGACCGGCTCTATCTTTCGGAGCAGCAGCTTGATTGCACTTCCTTTCTCAAGGGCCATCGTCAGACTGTCTATATTGATTTGCATCAAAGATGCATTGTGCTTACCAGAGATTCCCAGCATGATCTGTGAACATATCATAGCTTCTAATCAATCCTATTCTTGTCCTTCTATTGCACTACAATTTTTATGCAGCGTAACACCTCAATAGAAGATGTCTTTTTTCTTTTTAAGGAACTGAGCTGATTGACTGAACTATCTTGCCATATAATTAGCTGTTACCTGTTAAGTCTGTGGTGACATATAGTAAAACCTTGGATAACTGGGAAAGAAAGCCATCTATACAACTAAGGCTTTTCTGAGTTGTAAAGACAGGACAGGACATCTGCTGTATAGAGAGAGAAAACTGGGAAAATTGTATGTCCTGCAGTAGTAGGAGCGTTAGTATCTACACAGCAGTATCAGAGGTGAGGAGGCATCAAATGGTATAGGTGACATCCTTAGCATTAAGTGCAGGTAGTACACCAGCATGGAATGGAAACATTTCCTTTTTGTTCTTTGATTCCATAAAATGGGAGCTTGGAAATTCCTTAGGTAGTGTAGATTTTATGTTTCCTGTAATTGACAACATGAACTTTTGTGCACCAGATCTGTGTGTATCGTGACCTCTTCATTGATATCTGCAACCAGGTTTTTTATACTTATATGTGCATAAATAGATAGGATTATCTCTTCAAATTTCTTAGCCTTGGTGTTTTTACCTATTGATGTTTATTTACTGTAAGAATATACTTTTAGGTGTTTTTATTCTAAGTAGAGAAAGAAATCGCCTCTATTTTAGTATATTACATATTTCCTAAGTCCTAGTACTGGATCTCTCTTTTTAACATTCCTTGTTTTCTTTTCCACTTCATTTCTCAGCCTGCTAGACTGTCACTAAACGCAGAACTGCTTTTAAGTGCATAATTGGTGTGCTCATTACCATTGGGGCTCTGATGTGTAATTAGAAAGACCCCAGGAAATGGGTTCCCAAATAGTTAACTCTAAACAGATGGGCATAACAAGATAAAGGGAGGAGCTCAAACTGGAGCATGATACTAATTGTTTCTCACAAGGTTTGTAGTTTCTTCAGACAAGTGGCCTCCTCAAGCCCCTTTGATTTTGTATCTACAGAATGTGAGTAGTTTTATTAGAATAAATTTAAGGTGCTTTTCTGTCTTGTCCCTTCTTGAAATACAGCCCCTCCATCCCCAACATCAGGAATTGGGTATCTTGAAATAACTTCTGGTTTGAAAGTTGCATAAGCAATCTCCAGTGAAAAAAATTTGCAAATTTTATGCAGCCAAACATGCTTTAGAAGACATTTCCAGTTTAATTTTCAACATGTACTTTGATATCATGGCTAGGCTTCATGAACGAAGATTTGCAAGGGCTCTACCCACGCTTGCTACAAGCACACTGGTGGCTAAAAAGGCCAATGTGAGATAGGGAAGTCCAATCGCAAAAGGCACAGCAGAAAGTCTCCATCGGCACTACTGACAAGGCACGGTTCTTCCTGCTTTGTCTTTTTATCTCAAGACTGATTCTGCATGTGTTCTCAAAGGAAGCAGCAGCGTTATGGATGGTGTGTCTCCATTTCTCCCAATTGGAGGCCAGAGTGGACCATTGATGGTGTTCAATATGGCCAAAGCTGAGGTGTTGTTTCAGGGAATCCTTGTATCTCCTCTTCAGGGCTCCTCTCTTGCGGCAGCCGGTGGCACAGTCCTAGGGAAACGGTGATCCTCCATCCTGGAGATGTGCCCTGCCCAGCGCAGCTGCATTTTCAGCAGCATGGCCCCATTGCAGTTTTCAACACCATGCTTGCCTAGTACTTCTTTCCAGGCTTCATAGTTCTTATCTACTCTGGCATTGAAGGAACCTTTTGGGTGAGGCGGCACAGGTCGGTGTAGAATTTGTCTTTTTCAGCAGGATCAGCTTGGAGAGTTGGGGCATAATCACTGAACAGAACAATATGTTGCTTGTTGTGTAGTGGGAGGCATAAGGAGATAATGCGATCAGAATGACCTGTTGGCAAGTTTTCAAGTTTGAAGGCGATGGAGTTTCTAATCATGAAACCAACTCCTGAAAGGTGACTTTCAGTTTTGAGTTTTCCTGACCAATAGAGTGTGTAGCCGGCACCCTGTTCTTAAAGAGGCTGCCCACCTCATGGAGACGAACTTCACTGAGAGCTGCAATGTCGATGTTGAGTCATGACAGGTCATGGGCAATTAGAGCAGAACGACGCTCAGGATGTCCACCATCTGCAGAATCGAGCATCGTTCTGATGTTCCAACATGCTACTGTCAGTTTTGACACACCTTTGGAGGCATGTGTATGCCTTTGTCTTTTTTGTTCTGTTTTAGTTTGACCACAAGGAAGATGCCCGTTGGCTGCGGCAAGCCAACTGGGTGAAGAGGGAGATGAGCTTTGGTTAGACCACCTTTTCTAGGCCCCTCACCATTTGGAGCAAGCACTGCTCTCCTTGAAAAAGGCTGCTTGGTCATTCAGGATGCTGCCGAACCAGACCGTCATCTCCGGCTCAGTCTTGAGCGACCAATGTCCTGAACCACCTGCATGCAGGGTTGGGGCTGCGGCTTCCAGGGCACCTTACCACCTGCTGTTTCGTCCCTCACTTGTCGCTACAGGGCTTTGCAATTGTGGGAGAATCCCTAGAGCCTGCACAATGGATTTTTTAGGTGAGGCGCAGTGTGCGCAGAACTAGTCCCACCCTTTACTCCTATGGTTCATCTGCCAGGGCCAAGCGAGCTTGGACGGTGACAGCAAAGTCCTCAGGACGTAGGTTTGGTTTGAGTATGCTTCTCTTAGATGGATGGCCTTACAGGGCTAAGCGAGCTCCATCTGCCCAGGTTTGGAGTTAGAGTTGTCCTTCTCCTAGGATGGTTGCTGGGGGGCTAGCGAGCCCATCCTGCCCATGGACACACTTTGTCTAACGCTTCAGTTGAGACCTGACTAGCATGGGAGACCCTACTGGAGGCATGTACCACCGCTAGCACAGCTCACAACCTCATAAGGCCATGCAAGCTTCTCCCCTGTGACAAGGGGGTGTCCATGAAGAAGACTTGGATATATTCCTACACTAAAATTTGAAGTTACTGACTGCAAATTTGCCACCTTGGACATGTGCATTAGAAGCCAGAGACCTATAATCTAGAAATTACAAGGTGGTTTTAACGTATTTCAGCTATTATAGAATGTGGTGCTGCTTTTGGTTAGGAAATTTTCATTTATATTTTGTAAAATAAGACAAATTATATAAATCTAAAACATTTTATTAGATTACAAATTTTCTCTTATAAGTCTTATTCACACTAACGCAATAGCTCATTTTTTCAAAGGAAGCACTATTAAGTTAGTTTCTTTTTTGATTTCTGGGATGGAGATTTTTTCATCGTGTTTACAGTGTGATCTTGATGACAAATATAAACTCATTCTGAACTGAAAAATACCTTAGTGCAGTGAGACCCATACTACATAAATTTGATTCTTAGTAAAATTCCTGGAGAAGACATGAGCTAAGCAGCTGCCTTACATCACCATGTGTAAATATAGATCAGCTTTTTACTTTATGACAACTGACAAAAATAAAAATACTGAAAATTAAATGTTCTGTATCATGACACTTAAAATAAATGTTAAAAAATCCTTTAACTTCTTAAAGTGTAATACATAGAATGAAAATACTTAAATGAGTTTCTAGCAAAGGCAAATACATGTTTATAAAATTCACGTAGTTAATGTAAGTCTACATCATTCAAGTGAACCATTAATATAAACTTAATATGCTTACTTGTATAGTTGGACTCAGAACAGTCACAATATTGACTGGAGGTCACAGATTAGTTCTGAATTTCATATTTATTTTTATGTTGCTGCTTGGAATTTAAAATGTAATAGCCAGAAGTGAATCCACAAGTGAAATTTGGATCTCAATTAAATTCTTCCTACAGAATGCCATTTTCCCAGGTATTATTTTTTTCAAAAGTAGTAATTTCTGACTTTTTCTTCATATACACAGCTGGACTAATCTAGTAGAACCAGTGTTGTCCAAAGAAAAGAAACTTTTTTGCATTTGTGAAGCTTCTGTCTAGGTATGCAAGGTTGTAGGCCTGGGAGGGGAGGCAGTGCAAAAGAGGAATGGAGTTGTATTAATGGGAGGAAGGGAAAGCATGAATATTTGCATATATTGTTTTAGTGTTTTAAGTGTAATATTTTTACCATGAAAAGGTAATTATGGTATTTAATAATAAATAAGAGAGGACTGATTTTTATTGCGTCAAATCTATTTCAGACAGTATAAGAAGAGGTTGAGAGGGTCCTCTAGTCCAATATACTTTGTTGAAGACTGATAGAGAATGCCTAAGGAAGAACATAAAAACACCATATTCCTTCCGTAAACCATCGCACCTTTGGGCACTGCAAGTTTTAAAGACTTCTTAGACTAAACCAGTGCTTTTGTGTTTAATGAATCTAGGTTAATGGATTTTTCATGATGCTTTTTTAAGCCTTTTAAGGTTTGGATATTAAAGCAAACCTGTGACCTTTCCTTGTTTTGTTCTGCTGTAGTTAAAATAGTTCTTTCTGATGTACATTGCTTCACATTTATAAATATCAAACATCATCTGTTGTATCACAATCACTCAGTACCCTGAGATCTATCTGAATTCTGTTGTCCATTTTCATGCTTACTCAATTGAATTATTTAGCACAATAAACAAACTTTGTCACTCCGCTGTTCATTAAATCTTCTTGCCTCTGTATGAATATGTCAAACAGCACAGAGCCCAGGAGATTAGTATAGATACCAGGATATTAATAATGTCCTGTTAATTCGAAACTTCTTTCTTCTTATAATTTTTGTTCTTTAACAGTGTTTATCTAGAAATACTTTCCCTTACATGCCATGACAGCTTCTTTAATTTGTGACTTCAGTGTGTAACAGGCATGTGGTCTCCCCCCATTCTCTATTTAGCAGCACAGTTGATAATTCTGTTTAGCCTCACCCAGTTTCCTGGAGGCTGTGGATGTTTCTGTCTGTGAACAGTGCATGTTTTTTCATCTCAAGTCTTGGAAGGAAAACAGGAAACCTTAACCATAAATCTTGAGTACTCAATAATCAGTCACTTGCAGAACTGGAGTTGTCATATCAAATGCAGATTTTTGGAAATGCTGTTTGAGATTCCTACAGAATTTCAATTTTCTGTTTTGTAAATCCAGAAGTTTGCCTGGAACATGAGTTCTGCAATGTAGCTCTTTCTATGTGTGGATAAATATCTTCAGACTCCTAATTTTTTTGTTAAATGGACTATCTTAAAGTAAAAATATTGTAAATAAAAAGTAATGTGCATTCCACTTGTGCAAAGGCTCTGAATTCATACAATATTAATGAAGGTTTTGATTAATACTTCCACATAAAACTAAAGGAGAAAGAGTAAAGCCTTTTTTAGTAGCTCCTCCAACCCTGCTTCTGCATTTTAATGAAAGCTTTGTTAATATTTAAAATACCTTTAGAGCCTCAAGTATATAGGAAACCTATGTAGTTAAAAAAAAAAAGATATGGACGTTTTGTTAGGCAGAGCTATTTGGAAAAAGGGATAAATGTCAGACTAATAATGGCAGTGACAAACTCTGCAACTTGCAACATAATTGAAGATTTCAAAATGTGTTTTGCAGTTGTATCCTGTACGAAAAGGAGAAAAGTCAGCAGCCAAATACTTTTCTCATACTTAGACATTGCAGACAAATAACTGCTGATTTATTCACAATTACTTTATTTAATAGTATATTTTTTGTTAAATGTTGTAACATGACATTTGTGGACTACTCATGTGCCATGGGACTATGATAAATCAAGTACTGTGTTTCTGTTAACTGAATGAAGTGTTCAAATACAGAAGCCTGATTCACATAGACATTTCCATTCATCTGATTTGAATTTTGTGCTGTATAAGAAGGAACTATGCCTAATGTGGTTTTGATTGTCATTTTTCTAATGGATTAACTCATAGAAGGAAAACAACACGGTCATTACACATTTGACACTAAGTGAGAAAAGTCCCTGGAAACAAACAACCAAGTAGATAAAACACAAAGAATACTTTTTCTTACTGCTCAGTGCATCCAGGTACAGAATGCTCTAAGCTCCCTTGACATGTATTTAAAGTAGATGTGTCTACTTTTAACAGCAGAAGTCACCCCCCTTCAGTCAATAAGGTCACAGAGATCTTTAAACTAAAATGCATCATGTTGTAATCTGACGGTGAGTTGTAGCTGGGTTAGCAAACATGGCATGGAAATATGATGATTTGATACAGTCATATGAGCCAAAGGTCTGTCTTCAAAGTTTGTATGGCTACAATTACCTTTGCCTTAAAGAACGAGCGGAGTTAGGTGGCCTTCCAGTTCCTTCTTCATTTGTTTCTTCTTTACCTCCTTCACTGCTTAGGCAGGGAATAATCTTTCTATCTCTTTCTTTTTCTTCTCGTTACTGACAACTTGGCCTCTTCCTTTTCCCTATTTCCTGGATGTGAGTTCCGCCTAATTGACATGGGTAGAAGAAAGGTAGGAGAAATTTGTCTCTGTGGATACCATATTCCCAAGTTCACTTGACCTATGCACTGTGTCTTGCTTGTTCCGTACTTATTCTAGATAAAATTGGAACTACAAATCTGTGGACACCATTTGGGGTTTTCTTTACAGGTAAAAAAAAAAAAGAAAATCTGTTTTGTCTTCTGGATGTAAAGTGAATGAATTGTTTTACCCCGTAAGGATTGATCTAATGAGGCATTGATTTCAGTTGATATTGTCTCTTCATGGAACATCTATAAAAAACAGATCATGATTGTGAAAATTTGAGTAACTGGCAATGTATGTACTCCAAATCTGTGGTCTTGTTTGTAAGCAAAGGTCTTTGACTTTCTCATGTCCATAAAATGTTTATTAATCTACGTGTATGTGCATAAACATGTGTTCATGTAAGATTCCATTATTTTGAAATGTTGATTGGGTTTTTTTGCCCCTAATTCTTCATTTTAAAACTCAATTGTAATGTAGCACATCAGAAAGTGTGATGAGAAGTAGGTGTGTAAATGTAATTTCTTTTATATATCCTCATTTATTTGTTTATCTTCATTTATTCCAGTGGTTGAAATCAGTGAAACTACTCACTTAAATAAGTTTAATATTTGGCTGCAGGCTTTTAGCAGCACATTTATAAATGACTGAAGTCAAACGCTTTAAACCACAATATTCAAAAGTTGATATTGTTGCAAGATGGAATATAGTTACCACCTATACTCATTTTTATTTTTCAAAGAACTTCATCCCTCTGTAATTTTATCTGATAGGCTGCAAAATTTGATGTTCCACAAGCCTAGTTTCCTACTATATGGTTTTGTCTTCACTTTCTCTCTCATTGCTGCACACGTATTTGTGGTCAGCAATCATTTTCCTACCAATAATAATAACAGAATTTAATTCTGAGCACTGATAATCACTAGTGAACCATGTGAAAAAAGGATTGCTGGTATCAGTGTACCAGGGGCTACTTAAGAGTGTGAGGAAGAGGGACAGCAATGCAGCAGGTGCAACTTTAGCTCTGTTTTTACATCTCGAACTGACATCCAAAACCAGATAATATAAACAGAAAGAACCTCAGGTGCCTGGGACCTGCTCTGGAATAGCATTAGGCAAGATCCTCCTTGGCAAGAGAGGGATGTTACACCCCAAATCAGGAGAAATGTGCCAATGCAAACTTTATAATGCTGCAGCCAAGGCTGCTTTCTAGCTAGTCAGGTTATTGGGGGTGAAAAGCCGCCAAGTGGCCTCATCTTTTTGCAGGATTTGATAGTTCTCATCAGCTTCTGGTGTGGTGGACTGGAGCAGCCTTCCCTGCCTTTTAAAGCACTTGCTTGTGATTTCTTCCTTTTCCTGGTGTTGTGCAGGCAAATTTATTGTTTTCTCTTGAGATCAAACTTCTATCTGTATTTCCTTTTCTAAGTGTCTTTTTGTTTTAACTGCAGGTCTGATTCTTCTCTCATTTTCCTTTTACACTCACTATCTTTTCCTGTCTTAGCTGCGGTCTGAATTACTTTGTGTTTCATTTTGAGTCATCTTTTTTTGCGAAGGAAACTCTCAGCGCTGCATGGTGGATCATGAAATCAGTGTTTCTTTCTCCATTAACACTGAAAGAATTGGTTTTGTAGGCTCTTTTTGGATTGTTGTTAAATATCTTATGTTGCCTCTTTAATGTAAATCCACTTTTATTTGTCTGACTGTCGATGAAGAATTGTATGTGTTTTCCTTAAATAGTTTTGGATGAAAATGCTACATTGTGAGACAGAACTGCAATTATGTAAACTTGTCTTGGGTTTATTGGTACTATAAATGTAAAATCTGCCCTTTTACAGTGCTTGGAGTGTTTTCTGCCAGACACTTCACAAAGTTTTACACTGACTAAATAAGAGGCAGCCTGAGACCAAGAAACACACGTAGACATTTTCCATGTGCATTGGGATTTTATATTAGAGACAGAATATCAACATGAGCTTTTCTTTCAGCCTGTGGTTAAATCCTGGCTCAGACCCTACTGCAGAAATTACAACCATTTGGTGTGTTTCTAGGAGCCTGTGTAAAAGAGGTTGATGTTCCCCACCCACCTAAAACAGGAAAAATAACTGCCTCATCTTTTTGTGGACAGCCAATTCAGGGAGGGTGTTAGACACAGAAGCTGTCTCCTCGTTCGAGTGAGCCTAATGCACAGATGTACTGTGAGACGAGCTTGCACCCAGCTAAGTCAGAGCTCTGGAGATGAGATTTTTCACTCCTACCTGTAACCCCCATGCTGCATTTAGGTCATTATTCTACATGTTGTTTGAAACAGAGTCTACTCCCACTTGCAAAAAATGAAAAAAAAATCTTGCTGATATGCTGAAGCAATTTGTATTCAAAAATAAAATGTAAAAAGCAGTTTAATAGCTCAACACAGTAAAAGGCAATGTAAGTGCACAGTTAGTGCACAGTGCTGCTTAAAGTATGCCCACACAAATGTAGTGCTGGAAGTTATACTTTTAACTTTCTCTAAACAATAGCATTTGAAGACTGACCTTTCATTTTCTGATGCAGTTTGTGGTTCCTTCATGTCTCCCCCACCCAAGCTTGGAACTGACTGGCATTATTCAGACCAGGATTGGTGCTGGCCTCTTAACTTGATCTCAAATGCTTGGCAGAAGAAATGCAAGCAAAATGCAAACAGCTAATGACCGAGTTACCTGTCACTGCAGTTTTAGCATTATAAGCCTGTTTGATTAAATCATTTATTGGGAAATGCCAGGTTGTCTGATTCTGGCTAAAATTAACATGTTTACTTTTCCAAGGACAGGGCTGTGTCACCTTGAGAGAAAGGTTGGGATTAGAAGCAAAAGGTCAGTTTACTTAAGAAAAAATATAAATCCATGGAGTGAACTGAAAAATCTTGCACCTAAAGAAATTTAGGCAAACTGACTTTGAGAGGGAGGAGAAAAGGGCATTCTAGTGCTGAAATCTGATCTTATATAGATATGGTACATCTACTCAAGTCTCTTCTCAGAAATCAAATGAAATATGTAAATCACTATATTTCACTATCTGCAATCAAATTGGACAATATTTGAATTTGTTATTTTATTGGATAAAGAGAGAGACACCTATGTAAAAGTAATAATGCCTAGATTCTATTAGCCGCTTCCATACCCATCTAGAAACATAGATGTCAGTAACTTTCTTGCAAAGGTAGATAACGGAAGTATAAACCTCAGCACTGTCAATTAAATTGTGTCTGTATTTCTTTTATTTTTTTTCTGGTTTTGTGTGTCATGATTTTGTGCTCCATTTCCTTACATGATGATCAAATAGCCTTATGTTGGTGCAATGTGTGATATAAACCTAGGATTTTTTTTCCTTCGTTATTTTTCTTTTTTCCAAATAATTTGTACTTCTCATAGAATGGGATAACTGATTGCATGATAACCTGGCAGAGCAGGCCATATAATTTTTTTTCATTCACTGGAAAAATTAATACGTTAAGAGTTTTTCTAAAATATATCTTTGGCCAACAATTATTTTTTTAAAGTCTTTTTAGAAGCCTAGAGGTTTCAATTTTTATTTTCTAGTCAGTTGATGTTGAAACATTAGTGTCAAGGGAATATATATGTTGGAAACATCAAGGGCACTTTTATCTGCCTGCATTCTGTGATGATTTTGTCTTGGAAAATGAGAATGTTGCTTTTAGTGCATTTTCTAACTCAATTTCCTTGTGATTAAAAATAAGAAAATTTTTATTCTGACACAGCAACAGGAATAATAAATAGTACAGGGATTTGAAAGCTGGCAAATTATAAGTGTGAAAATAAAATATATGTAGTGAGTGTGTCCACTGTCTACATCTACACAAGAGAAGACCACAAATTTAGTAGGTGCTGGCTAGTAAGACAGTATTATAGTAAGTCCTTAAAGAAATAAAAATGCATTCAATGAACAATAAATTAAGAAGGAAAAAAGCCTTCGTTAATGATGTGTAGACTTCTGGTTTTGTGCCCTTATGTTTTTGCACAGGAGGTATGCCTCTTGGAAGTTCTAGCTACATCCTCCTTGGTAGGATACTCATGTTCCCTTACTTTTTTAAAAGCTATTAATTTTTTTCCAGTCAAAGCGAATGGGGCTCAGAAATCTCTGTTCCAAGTTCTGCATATATAAAAGCTGTCTACTGGAGATGTGTGCAGCAAACTGGAGGAAACAAGTGATACGTATTTATAAAGTGAAGAAAAGGCTGTGGGAGAGGGCTGAGACGGGAAGGAGATTTTCACCTTTTCAGTGAAAAGAAGGTGAGGCAACTCACCTTTCTCAGTGAAAATAAATAAAGGGTGTTTTATTTGTTTTTAATTTATTTAAAACTGTCTTTGGGGGTTTGATCTCGATTTAATGTTCAGTGAGGTGGACACTGATGTTGGATTATATGCTTCATGTTTTACAGTTTCTGAAGGGGAAATCATCTGTTTATGGGGAATTTAAGTTTCAAGTATAGGTCTTGGAAATAAATATGTAGAAGGCCAGCTTTAGGCAAACAGTTAAGCCATGATTAAATTTATCCTTACTAAAAAAATAATAGAGCAATGAAACGTGTTTAGTTGTGTAAAATGTGTTGAAGTTTCAGTAGACTAAGAAGTTTTATATGGTATCTGCTAGCCTGCATAAAGCTAGTTTCCTAAATAAGATTGTTAGATGAGGCTTGAACATCATCGGTGTTCTGGCAATGCTCTGTGGTGCGGCATGGAGGTTTATTGGTTTTGTAGGATAAGAGCTGCTGTATGAAGTTAGACTCAAAGTTGACTCAGCTCTGTAGCCTGTTTCTGACAATGGCATTAGTTGCTGGCAAGGAAAAAGTATTAGAAAAAAGTTGATATATCTACTTGCATTCCAGCTTTGCACTCTGTAGATATTTTAATCAACCATAGGGGGCTGGCAGATGCTTACTCTACCTGTCTTACTGTTGGCAAATAACCTTGCAAATACCAAGGTGACATTCAGAAGATGAAAAAGACTTTTTTCTGGAAGGTAGTGGTTGTCTATTTCTAAAATTGTCGTTATGATACAAGTAGATCCTTCTCCATCCAAAGGCAGACAACGAACTCCTTTGTTTTTAATTATGGCAATTGACTTTTGAATCCAGATAAATGTTGTTACTGCTGTGATTCCTGGGTTACCATATTCTAATCATCCCAGCCTGGAAAGTACTTGAGTCTTTTGATGGTTTCTTATTTTCTTATTTTTAAGTACAGGCTAAAATTCCAGTGACATCCATGGCATTTTGGTAGGTAGAAGCCAAGCCCAACTATGTGCTTGTATTATGTTCCTGAATAATATTCATTGCTTTCTGCAGGGCTGGAGAGTTTATGTCTGGCAGACAGGGGGAAATAAGAAAGGAACGAGTAAGGGACATAAAAAATTAATAGAGTCATAGACCCAAAGAAGACATAAATAATATTGGCAGGTTAGAAAAGAAGTTGGAGTAACCAAAACAAAGCAAGAACAAATAAGACTGTGTTAATTCACCCATTAAATTCGTGTACCAAACACAGAGGTTTAGAGTAACAGCTAAAACAGAACAGATGCTTCTAAGCTTTATACTGAGATCAGTTCTAGGTAATTTAAACTTATATCACAGGATGCATATATCACACAAAAGTAGGCATTGTTTTTATTAGAGACTTTATTATAAGCAGAATTATTTGGAAAAAGATTATTAGAAAACATTATTGAAAGAGTCTCACAGTATGTATGTTACAATCCAGATAGAGCTGTTTGTTAGTCAACTGTAAATCTGTAAGTCAGTGTTAGGTCAGAAGAAAATGAAAATGAAATACATTCAAATGTCTTAAGGAGAAGGTGAAATGAAAATGTAAATGAATGATGCTGTTATTCATCTTCTGCACCCTTTTCTCTTGATAGTTCTTAGGTGAAGTGATTTAATTTAGTGTTGTGTCTGAGAAAACATTTAAAATGTGTCCTTTTTGAAAAATATGTCTATAGCCTGCATTATGATCTTATGACACTTTGATATTGATTGAGTGTTCTCACTTTTAAAAATGCTTTAAGGGTCTTTTGAAATCCTTAAAAGCCAAGTCTCCAGATCGAGGCCAGTGCTCTCAAGAGTGGGAATAAATCAGAGAATCTGGATTTATATCTCAAACTCTCAGGAGGGGAAGTTCTCACAAGAAACTCTTCATATGTCAGGTTTAAGCTCCACTTTCTGCATCCAGGCATAAGTCCTTTTGTAATGAAGAGAAGAAAGGGTAGCAGTAATTTTTATATCATATTTTCCCTATAATATTTTTACCTACATTCATATCCATTTGCAAAAAATACTACTCCCCGAAAACCCATGGAACAGCTCACTTTTAATAGGTGTCCTAGCATTTCATTTAGCTCTTAGCATCAATCATTATGTTTAAAGAGACCAGGAACCATTTCAAAAAAAATTATATGAAGGAAGATGTCATATGCTATGTGAAAATGTTCATGACAGTAGCCTTTATTCTGTTCCTCTAGTCCCACCACCATAATAAAACCTTACTGCTACAAGTAAGGGTGGGTGGCATCAAGTCCTATTCTGTATTCTAGAATAGAGATTGCTGAGTCTTTGTGAAATTAACACCCATATTGACAAATTATACAGAACTGGGAAGCTGCATCTCATTTACATATAAACTGGCTTTACTTTTTCAACCAAAATAAATACCTCTAGGGTCAGACACTCATGCTAGAAATTGTCATGGCTCCAATTCACATCACTGAGGACTTGCTCCCCTGCCAACAATAGAGTTAAGTAAATGAATGAATTTAACTCTTATCTGAGTTCATTTCATAATGGCATGTCTGCAGTTCAGGAACTAATCCTTCACCTCCAGAATAGCCATGGGGACTGTTGTAGTCAATATTTTCAGCCTCTCCACTGCAAGATTTTCTTTAAAATTTTACAGTTGAAAATGCTTTCACTTCTCTTGACAACCTGCCTATTAATTTTATTGTTGTCGTTGCTTTCCCTCAGGCTCTGCCAAGAAGTTTGCATTTGCAGCTTGATCAAATTACATGTTTTTCCTTGATGTGAACATGTAAAACATCATTGTGCTTCACTCAGGAAATGATAATAGATTACAGAATGTCCCGTATTTACGTCATTGATTTGAATCCAGTCCAAGCCACCAGTGACTGACTGTCATCCTTAAATAACCCTTATGAAAGGGGAGAGAGTCTTAATCATTTTAATCTTATAAATTAAATATTTCCTGAATGTGAATGAGGAAAATCTAAAAATTCACATACGGTGTAGTTGAGCTGCAGCTGAGCTTGAGTAGAAAGGAAAATATTTCCAGCAGATGCTGAACTGTAAGGCAGCACTTGATTGACAGTGACATCTCAAAATCCTTCTTATATTTTAATTCACCAAATCAGAGCTTTAGTTCTTCCACCAGTCATCATTATGATGACAATCTGAGTGCTGATTAGGTATCCAAACACAACATCATAATAATGATGTCACGTAATAAATAGCAAAGCTAGTAATTTACATTAAAAAGTACTATTACCAATTATCTCTAATAATAAAAATGTCTCAATTAACATGCTGATAATCCTCTTCTCCACCCTCTTTTAGAAGTTCCAAAGAGAAAGAAACCCAGTGTATCCTAGTTCCTTTTTACATCAAGCTTTGAAGTAAGACTATCAGCTCTAAGCACATGAAGCAGTTATGTGTCAAAAACATAGTGAAGCTAGAATTTGAGATAATTTGAATTATTTAGTCTGACCATATTAAAAAGGAAAAAAAAAAACCCCTTCCTTGGTATGAGCAGTATCAAAATTTTTCACAACTTCTCCTTTGGTGCTGGATCATTATTTTTTTTAGTCTTCTGCATATTGATCCCTGAATTTTTCTTCATCAATATTTTTATTTTTAGAGTGTACAGGACAGAGTTTAGTCAATATCACTGTGTTAAAATAGAAGAATTGTCCAAAATTCTTAAGATTTATTTGGTTTCACATTCAAATTAATCTACTTGATATGATTAATAATCTTTGATCACATAGAATTCTCCCAGGTAATTGACCATGTAAATTATATATTTCATATTGGGTCATTATTTCTGAGAGTGCATATTATTTGGAATTTCATGTATGATGATGGATCATAATTCTGCAAAGAAAGGTATCTAACTTCTTGCCAAAACTAACACTGTCCCTGGAAACTTTCAGAAATTTCTCTGGTCTCCATAGTAATTTATGACATTTTTTAAAAGTACCACTATAAAAGATATAATCTTGTGTAGATCAGGAATGCATAAGTTGAGCACATCTACATCACATTTGAGTTTGAGTTACTGAACTGAAATTTCTATCAAAAATTTTATTTGATTTACCCTCTTAAAATATTGTTGTATTATTTAATATAGCAGTTGAACTAGTCTCATGTTACAGATAACATAGAATCGTGTAATATCCTGGGTTGGAAAGGACCCACAAGGATGATTGAAATACAACTCCTGGTCGTACACAAGACCATCCCCAAGAGCCATACTGTGTGCCGAAGAGCCTCGTCCAAATGCTCCTTGACACAACTTCATGCCACTCCCTTGGGTTCAGTCACTGGTTCCTCTTCTTCCCCTCGTGAGGAAGCTGCAGGCTGTGATGAGGCATCCTCTTAGTCTCTCATAAAAAAACCATGCAATTTTGAGAGCCACAGGGTTGTAACCAAAATAACCTATAGGAGGATGTTTGGTGCTCTCGTAAGTGCTATATATAGTGAACATGAACAGTATTTGTGTGAATGTCTGCTTGAGTCTGGTTCACGAGAGGTAGTTTGTACTGGAAGATGGTGAGGACAGTATTAGATTTGTCAATACATATGGGAAGAAAAGGAGTGCTCAGACTCTCTAGGAATCAGCTCAGGGCAGATTTTGTCACAAAGGGAGTGCTGGAATGTCACAAACTTCCAAAAAGATGGAAAATTTTGGTACAAAAGTGAATTCTGGAGGGTCACTCTGAACTGCTTCAGTTTAAACTTGGGCCTGTAGTCATCTATCAAATACTTGTGTCTCTTTGCTATCTGTAAAAATTTCTTTCTTTAAATGGTGAATAAGTATTTATGAAACTATGCTTCTAGCATCCTAATGAGGTAAGGTCGCTAATGTATTCCAATTTAGAGAATGAGAACTCAGGCATTAAGTTCAGTGCTCATTCAAATTGTTGAATCTCTTGATAAGACTTGAATAAAGACCAAGATGATGTAATAGTTGGGAATGGTGACAGTCAATAAGGGATCACTAAGTTTATCTTTGGCAATGAGATTGATCTTTGTGTGCTGGACCGTGTTAAGAGAATAATTTTTTTTAGAATTTTTTTCCCCTATGATTTTTCTTTTCTTTTGAACCTTATCACTGCTGATATATTCCTCCCGAATTGTGTATGAAGATCACTTGAAGTGATAACAAGCCCTATGGAAGGATTGTTGAAACTTTGTCTATATTGTACTACAGTTCTCACCAGCAATGACCACGTCTATTTGAACTGGTGTTCTTATATGAACACTGCATCAAGGAAGAAATTCAATAGATATATATATAGCTTGAAAAGCACAACTTTTAGATAAAGAGGAATTCATTCTTCTCATCACAGCTGTCAATATTTTACTGTTGAATATATACATTTTTAGAGGTTCATTATATTCCTATGGTTTCAAAAGTAGGAGTGTGAGGTGGAGAGAAAACAGTGATTCTTTAATGTGATGTTGGTGATAACCTACCCTTTACGGTTTACAATGGTCATAAAAAGGCAGATGGTGATCAAAGGAGATAATGAAAACTTGTGTTAAGATATGGAATTTTCAAAGAGTTAATTGGATCCGGAATTGGTTGGCCAGGACCTTCATCTATTTTTATTGTCTTTCCTAAGGCCTTTTTTGTGTGTTTTCAATTTTTGCGAAAATTATGCCTCTGTGTCTGATTCTGATTCTGCTCATTTGGACAAGATGTTGAATATGGGGCAGTGCGAAGTTCAGAATCACCCTATGTTTACCCTTCATATCCCACTGGGGACTATAGGCATTGCAAATCCAGAATCTTCTGTGTAATGGAAGAGGGTTGATGTTCGTCTCTATCTGTGTTTTGGAGGAAGACAACAGTAGCTCCAACACAGGAAAAATCCTAACTTCACTTTTAAGTTACACTTCATGAGTCCATTCCCTTGTACTTAGGGGCTTTGTAGTATTCATGTAACTGGAACAAGACAAGAAAAAATAGTCAGTTGCATTAACTTCATCCATTATCTATAAATATTAAGTAGGTAACTGATATGGCAGCAGTAAGCTTTAGGAAGAGATCTGTGGGAACTAGATAATTTACATGTGTGTTTCCTGGCTCTGAGCCAGAAGAGCTGGTTTGAGGATTTATTTATTTTTTAATTCCGTGCATTCTCTACTCTTGCAGATGAACTCAGATTATACTGATTTCTGCAGCTGCAATGAATTTTATTATTCTAATGACACAGAGTATCTTTCATCCTCTGGGGTTTTGAGTTTTGGTTTTTTTTGTGTTGTAATTGTGCTGTTTCACTGTTGCAGAGAAAGCAAATAGCAAGTGCACACCAAATGGATCTGCCTGGCATAAGAGCAAAAGCAAATCCAAGAAGGCTGATATTAAACTCGATATTTTAGAATTGCAGATCTTGTGCTGCAATAACTAGAGGGTTTACAGAATTGTTAACACAAAAAATTCAGGAGCAAGCATTTCTGTATTCCAACTAATCACATCCTTTGTGGTGCCACTGCACACCCTCTATTTTATGGAATTTCACTATCTGCTTATTAACTCATTTTCTAAATTCTAACAATACACTCAAGGTCTTTTTTATGTATTTTGTCTAGGAATTCGAAGACTAAGAGATGCAGGCTTTTAAACCAATATATGAATCAAAAGATAATCCTATCAGATATTAGTTTGATTTCGTGCAGTTTTGTAACCTCCACGAACTGCTAGAAATGCTGGGGTTGTTGCCAGACTCATGGCATAGCCCAAAGCTGGGGGGCTGTGGGGGTGGCTTGAAGTCCTCCATTGTAGCCCACCTTTGCTCTTTGGCTAGGATTTCTCTGATAAATACTTGTGCCAAGGATGTGCCACAGAATATTTTCCTGTTAGAAGATCTAATAAAGAGTTTCAGACATTCAGTCAAAGAATAGAAATGCTGAAGTGATGGTCTGAGGCTCTGCCATAATCTGGTTTTTATTAACTCTGTCAATACCTAAAAGCTGTGAACAAATCATGAGAAACTGGGGCAGTTCATTTCATGAGATAGTTCATTCACAGTGAATTTTTCACCCATACTCCTTTAGAATTTGAGAAGAACAAAGTAAAAATGGGGCTGAGCGTCTCAGCCAGAGAACTCTGATCCAGAGTTGCCTGAAGTCAGTAGACTTTCATCAGTTCCTTGAGTCTGATTTGGGACTTGAGTGAAAGACAGCTGTTTGAAAAATTCTTTTTTGATATTATTTCTTTACTAGCTAAAGAATAGAAAAGATATTATTTCTTCAGCATCAAAATTTGCCTTATCTTTTGTTCTTTTACATTTAAGGAAGTGTGTTGTTTTTTAAGGTATTAATTCCAATTATGATATGCAACTATGATTGATTTCAAAGAGAGAGAGTTTGAGTTAGAAAAAATAGCCAGCCTGAAGCATCAAGAAATTGCAAATCACTGAATCAAGCCTTATCTTAGGCAATTTTATCCTATTCAAAGTCACATTTTTCCTTGGGTATTTTACATGAGAACCCTGTGCTCAACTAAGAATATTTTAAAAAAATTAAAAAAATTTAAAAAAAGAAAAAGAGTTCTTTGCTTTAGAGAACAAAACCGTTCCTGTAACAGAAAGAATTGTTTCATCAAAGAAGAAACAGCAGAAACCAAACCCATAAAACAGTGTTGTGGGTTGTTATTTTTTTACGACTGATGAGTAGCAAGCCATTATCTGAGCTGTCAGAAACAACTTCCTGTGGTCCACAAGAAATTTCAGGTTTTCAATGCTAGTGCGAATTCGCTTAAAAGTGCCTTTTGTGGTATGATTGAAAACAGTCTCTAATAAGCCTGCTAAATTCTACAGCTCTAATTCTAGTGTTCTGAGCTATGAATTAGAACTTCTGTCCTATTCTGTCAAGAAAAGGCATATTAGTAAGATTTTAAAAATTATCTGAATCAGATATTACCAAGGTCATTTAGCACCTGAGTTGTAGGACAGTATAAAAGTGAAAATGGTGAATGGAGCTGTTTGTCTGTCTCAGAAATGGTTAAGCTACCATATTCAAACTTTTCACAGACTGTTTGTTTCCTTGCTGAATTGAGCTTCCTGTGGCAAATAGCATTAAAAGTAAGTCAGGACACCTTTAGATTTTTTTTTATTTTATTTTGGGAATATTTTTTTCTGCAATCTTTCTTTTGCACAGTTGGAAAAATTTTGCCCTAGTTTAAAAAAAAGAATAAAATTAAATGTCAGTCCAAGACAACACCTGGAACTTTTCCAGCTAGAAAGTGTGAAACAAGTATAAAAATAGTAGGAGAGGAACTTGGTAGAAGTTATGCTAAAACACTACCTACTGTATTATCACTCCAAAAATAAAAAGGATTTTAAAACTTTTTCAATGTTGACTACAGCTTAGAAATTAGAAAATTACCAGTTTATTTGAACACCATCTTTTGTAATTCAAATGATACATTTATATGATTTATGATAATTTGTTTTATTCTGAGCTGACATCTGGTATGGGAAACTTCAGCCTGTATAGTTCAAATTGCCAAATCAAGCAAACAAAAAAATGATGCTTCACAGAACAAATCATAAGGTGATCTTAATAATTACTGATTAAATCTCCATCTATTATATCTGTCTGGGAATATACCAGCTTATGCTATGATTGTACATTACAGCTGCTACTAATTCTGAGGTGTATCTATAGATTTATATTGGCTCATTTTCCTTTTAAATTTTTTTTAGCAATCTTCAAGAAACTACATAACCATCATTGACAAAACTTACAGATTTGTCTACTATAAAAAGCAATCTGGATTAATTGATAAAATGGGATTTAAAGGATCAGGGTCTTAAAGGAAAAGATTGTTTTGATGGATGGTACAGATAGAAATTGCTTCAATGAAGGAGAGGTTTTAAAATCTCCACCGTTTTTCTTCACTTTATTTACAGAAGTTTGCCTTCCCATTTCAAAGGCATCAACTGCCTGTGAAGCACATGGACAGAATGTCCTGCCTTCATCCCTGGAGGGCATCACCTTTAGATGGAAAGGCCTTCATAATCCCTCAAGGAACTGAGGTGTCATTGGCCAGTCTTTGCTTCAATGGGTCCACTTTATTGTACTTTTTCAAGATGGGTGTGATGTTTCCCTTTTTCCAGTCACTATGACCTTTCAAATGTCAGAGTTTTGTAGATCCTTCACCTCTATCAGCTCTATCCTGTGAATCCCATGGATTCATTTTCTTATTCAGGCATATCCTCATTGATTTCCCTGTGTCATGGGTAGTATTTCATTCCCCTAGACTCTGGCACAAAGTGCAGGAGCTGGAAAGCTTGGGAACAAACCTTGCCAGTAAAGATTCAGGCAGAGAAAGCATGTTCTTTAGCTATTTCTGTACTGCTTGTCTCTGGGTCCCCTGCCCATGGAGCAGCAAGCCTGTACTTTCCACAGCCTTCCTTTTGCTATGGATATGCAGAGGGAGCTCCTTCAGTGCCTTCATATCCTTAAACCTCCTGGATTGGACAGAACATCATTTGAGTAACATTCAGTTTCCTGCCTGCTTTATGCAGATAGCTGACAGTGTGCCCATTTTCAACTCACCTGTGCACTCTCTCCAAAAAACTGACTATTGTGTTTTGATCTACAGGTAGTAGTCTTGGCAAGAACTTGCTGTTAAGGTTATCATGGTGTTAAGGTTGAAGAGTCCATCTTCAGGACTGTCAGGCAGACTATTCTATGTAAGGAGTTGCTATTTATCTATGCCATGGTTTTGCCTTCCTTAACTGTGTTTTTGGCTTTTTGTTTTTTTTGTTGTACAATTCCTTTTTGACCTATCTCCATCCTAAGTAATCTATTATAACCAAGGACAATCAGGCCTACAGGAAAAAGGTTATATCTTTTATAAGACCAAATAATACAGCTGGAAGAAAAACAAGAAAGGTTTTTGTCACAGAGGACTTTCATTAGATTTCTGGGCTCAAAGGTTGTTTTCTCCCCAGCTATATTTCTTGCTCTAATAGAAGATATTACTTCTCTTTACAAGCCTAGCCTGTTCATAGAATTACACCAGCAGAGGTACAATAACACTTCTGTATGAGCAGAGAGACAGAAGCCTATGCAATTCAAAATAATATATGTTATATATGTTAAGGTTGTCTATTCAATATATTAATTCTGATTATAGTGATAATTAGCACAGAAATAGACTGGGCTGATTCGAGAATGTTTTTCAAAGGAGGTATGAACCTGATATAGGTTTCTGGAGGTGGGAATAGAAAATGCTGATGCATTATATGTAGGAACAGACCTGTTGGAGTGACTTAAACCTTGTTTTCAACAGGGAAATAGCATATAGGAAGTAACAGAAAGAAATATTGAGGAAATTCTTTTAGCTACTGAAGTGAGATAATTATGAATCCCATTAGCTGGAGGAGAAGGACATTAGTGAATATTTTATAGTTTAATACATTGTTAATAGTATTCTGGTTTTCTAATCTGTCTTGAAAAGAAATCACAAAACAACTGAATGGCTTTGGGTGTCAGGGGCTTGGAACTTGTTTGTGTAAGGACTTAGTTCTGATTGTTCAAGGAATATAAATTCTTTAAAACCTCAGAATGGTAGTTACCAAGAGTAGGACTGTCATGTGTGTAATGCTTACACTGAGTTACTGTTGATACTTTTCTCTAGAAAGTATGTGGTCTGTATTTTCATGGGTTGTGAAGCTGGTAAGAATTGAATTGATAAATGCAAATGTTCATGCCAGAAACCTGACAGGCCAATCATGAGAAAAAGGTGTTATGTAAGGGTAATGTGTCCAGGCAAATAAACCAGCATAGCTTTCTGATTATTGAGTGCCTTGGAGAAACTGCCTGTAATCTCCATAAAGTAGCTATTATAGGATATTATTCCATGAATAAATTTGTATATGAAAAATAGATTAATTATTCACTTAGTTTTAGTGCATCTTGCATAGAGGCAATTTATGTTCCTTATAACAGTACAAATTCTCATTTTAATGAGTGTTTTAAGCAATGAAAAGTGAGCTGAGCATAACTCCCAGGTGTTGTACTAAAAATGGAGACATATTCAGGATCTATTCTAAGAAGAAATATAGTTGCATTTGCAGGTGTAGATATAGGGTTGGATTCTCATCTAGGCTAGTGAGGCGTATTTTCACTAAAATACTATGACTTACACCAACTAGAACTGCAGCCTCAAATGCCTTACATTCAGGTTCACGTTTGCAAAACCTGATTGCATATTAGGAGTGCAATGAAGTGCAGGTTAAATGAGTAATATATAGCTATGTCAACACAGTTAATGAAAATGTCTAGAGTAAAGTGTTTAAATCTGAACTAATGCTGACAGACTAATAGCCTTCATCTCTGCTTTAGACAATGGATAGATGCCACAGCAACTAATAGGCTCTTTTGGCTTTTTATTTTCCTTTTCTCTTTAGCCCGAAGCAGGAGACTTAGAGCATATTACTTGGGATTGCCTAGATGGAGGTTAGTCTACAGTGAAATTTAAAAAAAGACCATGATATTAAAAATAAAATAATAAATGAAAACAATAACTATGGGAAGCTTGTGCTAAACTCTGGAACTATAATAATATCTTATTTCTAGGTTTATGAAAACCAGTAAAATTATCTATCAAAACTTACAATGGAGATGAGCACTCAGACAAGAGTAGTCCAGAAGAGAGTTAGCTTTCAAGCAAGCAGTCTTAGTCCTGCAGATAGTTCCACCTTCTCTAGTGTAGCTGTTAACCTTAGGACCAACTCATCAGAAGATGATTAATGTCCCCAGTGAAAAGCTTTGAGTGTGCACTCGAAGATAAACACATAGACTGTTGAGAAATGGGACTCCAGGGTTCTGTTTTTGGACTGTATCTAACATTTGGAGGGATATTATTATTTTTAAGTAAACCTTCTTAGTGAAAGAAATTTCTCATATGGAAAGGAGCTTGACATACTTTCATCAGCATAGCATAAAGACTGTCACTCTGGCATATCCACAGGTAGATCATACTGGGAGAGAATTCTTGGGCTTTTCCAGCCCCTCAGTAATTGGTTTTACAGGAGAAACAGCCAGATAGCTCTCAGACAGGCAATGTAAACAAGGTATAGCTGAAACTCAGGGGAAAATGAGGACAAAATACTTGATTTTGGCTATATCTCTAATGTTAATTATGATTACAGTAAAAAGCACCATTATACAGTTAAGTAATGCATACAGTAATGTAGTTCCTACCTCAGTTTACAGTCATATCAAGTGGGTGCTGCTGAAAATGGGAAGCCATAAGTGATCAGGGCAAGTATAGTAGCTGTGACGTGCTCAAGAAGGTAATTTGCGGCAAATTACTGATTTCTTAATGTAATATTAAGATAGATTGCTCCCTTCTCAAAAGCAGTAGATCTTTTCAAATGGAAACATGATTTTAAAATACATATTATCCCTTAAATTCAAATCCCAGAAACACTATAGTGATGAGCACAGTATAACTTAGCTGGTTAAATAATCACTGTCACATATGCAAATGCATTCTTAGAAGGATCTTTGCAATATCAAACTAAGAAAGAAAAATCTCAGTGGTTTAAAGTTCTTAGTTTCTTTACACAATTTCAGCAGTGTGTATGCTAAAAAGGATCTATTGTGGGAATATAGTGTACCACCAAATATAATTCCCATCCTTTGCAAGACAGATTTATAATGTGTTTCTGTAGTTTTAATTACAAAGATATATTGCTAATCTGTTTTTTGTGGCAAATTCCATTGTTATTAAAGGAGTGATTTCCATTTGTAATAAAAATGGTTTAATGATTCAGCTATTCTAGAGAGGGCTTATTAGAAGTGTCAATTCATCATTTCAATTAATGGTTTACTATTTTCCACAAGGATCTTTTATTTAAGTCTTCAGGTATTCTGCAGTATATATTTTGCCATTTAATGTTTATGATATGTGGATTGTTCCAACAAGCTTATTTACCATAATAAGAGCAAGTACTTGCACTGTATGAAGCAACAGGTTCATAACATCACTCACACTGACAACCATTCAGAACAGTCTACTAAAAATGTTTTGTCGTGGTGGGCAAAACTTGGCTTTTTCCTTATCAAAATTTTTTTAACCTTTGTTTTTTTTCCAGCTGATGGTAAAGCAGAAGAGATTTATTTTTTTGTTAGCATTTTTCCAAGACTTTTTAGAAACTTTTAGAAACTCTAATTTTCAGAGAAGTTTTTTTTGCACCAAAGAGTCATGGCCTGCTGCTGTAATGCTATTTTATTGTAATGCTCTTAAAGTTTTTCAATAGCAAATAATAGGCATATAGAAAGGTTTTACATTTTTGCAAAATGTTATACTGCTAATATGAGCCCTCTTTAGCTGCCAACCTTTTTTTCCCACCCTTACTTCAGCATATGAAATTTACTCACACTCATGCTTTTGTTTCTTTAATGCAGTTGCCCACTCCTGTATGAGGCTCCATTGAACCAGCTTCAAACAGATTCTGCTAGGGTTTGGATACTCTTTTGTGGAACACTAATTAGTAGTAAATACAGTGGGCTCCAAACTTGCCTTAAGCCATGTATGCTGTGTAATGTGCACAAATGTAATGTGAACATCTTTAAGAGGTTTTGTACAGGCTGACTCTCAGCTGTGGTTAATCTACAGCATTACCCTCAGGAAAAACCAGTGGGCAATCAGAATTATGCTTTTCCTGGTGGCAAGGTGGTGATGCCTCTGAAGTGTCATTGAAGGCATCATCAAAAGGCCGTAGGAGCATGGGTCTGTTTTAGGGACAGCCTTTCTGCTACCTAATGATGTAGCAAATGCCCTGTGGCTTATAGAAAGGAAAGAAGATGAATGTATTGTCCATGCTGAAGGTGAGTTTATAGTGTTTATAGTTAGAGAATTGCTTTTGATCATTATCAGTATAACATTTGGTTATGGACATAGCAGTTCTGTCATGGCCTCTAGAACAAAGGTAATTTCAGTAATAGTTTACTGATACTAAAAAGACCCGTGCTTTGCAACTGAGGCTAGATCATCTGCAGGCAAAAATTTTGGAAAATATTATCTAGACCCCATAGAGGGAGAGACTCCTGGTATGAACCAGACCATCAACTAGGACCTCAAAGATTTCCCAGTGCTTGATGCTCCTGGCTCTTGTGCTGATCTTTAGGACTCTTGGTGAATGCACCTGCTCTCATTGCAGTTGAATTTAGAGGGAAGAAGTTACCTCTTGTAATCCAGGTTGTTGGCCACAACCATCTCCTCAAATTCACTATTGACCTTTCTGTTCTCCACTGCCCCAAGTGTCCTAGTCAAAAAACAGCCTTCAGAAGAAGCTGCTGTTTATTCTCAGATGTAGCCCAGTACTGATACTCTACTTGGTCACTGTTAAGTTTTTTTGATTTCTTAATTGATAGTTCTTGCTCCTAAGAAAGCTGCTCTGTGCTGAAGGAGTTGAAAAAACACCCCAGTCTTATTTGCTTTACTATCAAACTCTCAAAAATATGTGTTCCAGTAAATCACTTGTAATGTCTGGTCCATAATGCATTGAAAGCTAGTGACTCTCTAGTTATACATCCTGTGATCATGGGTGATACTGGAATAATATTTTCTAACATATCAGTGACAAAATGTGGCTTTAATTTACTAGCCAACATCAAACTGGTAGATTGCTGACATATCCAACTTAGCAGACCTCTTTTTTTTCTGCCAACACTAAAAATAGATCCTTGATTTTAGAAACAGAGTATTGATCTATGTGTAAGCAAAAATTGCTTCCATTGCTGCTTCCCATTTAAGCATCACAGGAATCTGGAGAATCAATGGAAAGCAGTTTGTCACCTAATGCTACTCTTGCTGCATTGTCATGTTGTTTTCTCTGTAGTAAGACACTTGAAGGCAATATTTGAGTAACAACTTGTTTTAGTTTGCTCCTTTTCACCAAAGCTCTCCATTCTTTAGACACTCTCCAGAGTACCTTCACATATGCACATTTAAAATGGAAATGAGTTGAATTGGCTTTTTGTGCAAATTTTTCACGCCCCTTCAACTTTTTTTTTTATATTTCTTTTAATATTTAGTTGTTGGTGCTGATGCTTTATGAGCAACTGTTTCATAGCCCCTGTGCTTGGGAACCATGTTGCACCACCATGTATGAATAGGGATGCTTTTGTCAGATCTTTCTTTGTACTACATTTAGGAAGGAGCTGGCAAACTGCTGTGCTGAGCAACAGAAAGTGTAAGCTACTTTGATGTGTAAGTTTGAACAGCTTCTAGACAGGTACAAATATGCTTAAAGATACATAAATTTTCTGTACTGAACACTGTGTATGTTCTCACAATACCTACATGCTAATTCCTTTGCTTGTCAGGTTGGTGATGAGAGGCTGAACATGTGGAGGAGACAGGGACCCACAAGTCTTAGGGATAAAAATAGTATCTTATTACAGCTACCTCTCTTTGACTTTGTATTTGAGATTTGGAAGTAGTGTTTTCGTGTCAGTACATCAGTGCCTTGAGTAAGGAAAGGAGGTGTTTTTCTGTGTCCTTTTCTTATTTTGTGTTTCATGGTGAAGTCAAGAATTATGTAGCAGTGCCAAAGATGCTAAGTGTAAGTACAGTATAAAACGAGGTTGTTCTGTTTCCAAGGTTTTCAGAACATGTATTTCCACAGTATGTGCATCCTAGGAATTTCTCCCACCCTTCTCCCTAATCACATAATCAGAAAATATTCTGAGTTGGAAGGGATCACTGAGTCCAACTCCTGGCCCTGCACAAGACCATCCCCAAGAGTCACACTGTGTGCCTGAGAGTATCATCCAGATTCTTCTTGAGCTCTCTCAGGTTTGGTGCTGTGACCACTGCCCTGAGGAGTCTGTTCCAGTGCCCAACCACCCTCTGGGGGAAGAAGCTTTTTCTAATATCCAAACTAAACTTCCCCTGACACAACTTCAGGTCATTCCCTTGGGTTCTGTCACTGGTCACAGAGCAGAGATCAGTGCCTGCCCCTCCTCTTTGCCTAACAAGGAAGCTGTAATGCGATGAGGTCTCCACTCAGTTTCCTCTTCTCCAGGCTGAACAGACCAAGTGACCTCAGCTGCTCCTCACACAGCTTCCTGTCCAGTTCTGTGAATGCAACTCTTGTTTTTCATTCATAAGGAAAATGACAGCAGCAGTAGTGGTCATTGAGCATTCAACTAACTGACTAAAGAAATCAACTTTTGAGTAAATAGTGGTGAAGTACTGCTTCATTTAAAATCCTTTAGCCTGCCAAGGAAAAATGGAGATTCCCGTATGCTATACCTGGAGGAAAAAACAAAAACAAAAACACCAACCAAAACAAACAAACAAACAAAAAAACACCAAAAGCCAAAACAACCCAAAAGCTTCATACCATTGTACTTCATATGAAAAGATAACCAGGTGTAGTGTTCCTTGATGCATTTCTGTGCAAGCAGTGGTGTGACAGTTCTTGCTGCATTTCAAAAATCGGGCTAAAGAGGTGCCACTGACATTAGTCCAGATGTTCTGTAGCATCATTGGGCTCTGGTTACACTATGCCTAACCTCATATTCCCTGTCAGCTGCTTTAAAATAAGCACAGATTTCTTTAGTACAAGCATTACTTGTACTACTGCTCCTACTGCAGTTCCTGGGCTGGAACCGTACAGGAGTCTTTTATTCTTCTTTCCAGTTTGGAGAATGATGAATCTAATTCTCTGTGTAGATTTGCTTCAAGAACTGACTCCCAGACTGCTAATTCAGTGATTATGTTGAAGGAGAGATTTTCATTGCAGGAGAAAAAGCCAAGGTGCTTCTCAGCATACGTGCTCACAGAGCTGACTGCAATGCAGTGTGGAGGTGCCAAGTAGCTCAGCATTGGCAGCACTCTGCTGCAGAAGCAGGGCACTCAGCATAGGCTAGTTTACTCTGCTATGAAGGATTCACTTATGTGGTTTAATGGCCTGGGTTTATTCAGAACCCTGCTCTGTAAACTTACTTCTCATCAAGTGAAACAGTAGTAGTTTTGTTCTGTGCTGTTACGATTTTGATTTCTTAGTGGAATGGTTCCCCCAGAATTTTTAAGCCCTACAACAGCAAATGGGTTTTGTTGATACTCCAATTTGACAAACCTTTCTGAAAATTCAAATCCTGAAAAAGCACCATACTAAGCTGAAGGGAAGGCTGGGAGTTTCCTGGAAAATATTCATATACTCACAGAGAACTGATGAGAAGCTGAAATGTGCCATGTGTGTTTTCTCTACCTGTAGAAAGGGAGCTTCATGCAACCCATGTTGGAAAACAGTATTTTTCATTGTTTGTCACTGAATAGGTTTGACAAAAGGATTTACTGTGATGTGAAAAGCTTATATATTGTGACCTAATGCAAGCTGGAGCTTGAATATTTTTCTCTTTGATTTCATAAAGATGCAGTGGTTAGCAAAATGTACCAATTTCAATTATAAAACCTAATTTTAAGGTTTTTAGTTTTTTTCAGACCTCACATGATTTAGATAAAACACATACTTTTAAACTCTTAATGAGAAAGGAGACAAAAATTTGCAATTGAAAATCAAAGTGGTGTATTTAAACTGTGCACAAACCTGAACTTACTTGGTATTATCTATTTCCCTGGAATAATTCAGACAGCAAGTTTTCAGTGTAAAATGAAAGTGATATTCACGAGTTTTACTATGGCAGTATGAAGAACTTTGGTGGCAAAGGGGTTATGTCAGTACTGGGTCAAAGAACAGGCTTTTCTGAGTATTTGACCTTAATTGAAATATGGAGGCAGTGGGAAAAGAGATCACCATCTGACTCATTATTATCCTTGTCTAGGCCTTTTCTTCAGAGTTGTGTAAGGATGTCAGGGGACAGGAGTGAAAAAAACCCCATGACAGATGAAAGCAAAGGAAACACAGCTATACAGTAATTTATTTTGTTAAGTCCCATCTCCCTCATAACACAATAGGAGAAGGGGAAGTTGGGAGGAAGTTTCCTGAGAGGACTGACAGAGAGAAAAGGAGATCTAAGGGTAAAGAGAAAGGGGAAAGGAACCAAAATCACTTGAAAGACGAGTCAAAGCTGGATGAAGTGAAAAGTGAGGTCCCTTGACCAGCCCAAATCTTAAACAAACAAAACCAAAATTAAAACAAAACAGAAAGGAAAAAGACACAGGAAACAGTGAGGAAGATCAAGAGAATGAAAAGCAAAGCAGAAAAAATGAAGTACAAAGTACACACAGAAATGGCAAAATAGGAAAGAGGAAGATAACCACAGGGTATGGGAACCACTGGGAGTAGTGAATTCACAGAGAGGACTAAAAAAGGAAAAAAGGGTATTTTCCAAAGATAAAAGAGATGACACTTAGAAGTGGGAAATGATAAATTAAAACCACCGAATTTCAAATGGAAGGGAAAGTAGTAATAGAGAAAATAAGCTAGAGATGAAGCGGGGGAAAAATGAGGGATCGTTAAAATGACACCAGTGGCTTGGGGAGATGGTTCATTTTCTTTGAGATGTGGTGATTTACTATGCATTTCAAAAATCATACCGTTAGTGATCCTCTAGAAGCTTGGCCTGAGTACTAAGTATGAGCTTTGTGAGTAGAGCATGCAGTGAGAGAACAGCTATGCAATCTGTGGTGCTTTCCTCATATATGCAACATTTATCAGTGGTCTAAAACATCCAATTATAACTTCTGGCACCAATCCGAGTCCTTGAGAAAACATTCAGTCAGGAGCTAGTAGGCAAAAAATGAGCAGGTTACCAGCAGGTTACTTTCCATTAACTTCTTTATTTCAGTTCAGTAAGAAAAGGAAATTTGGGCAGTTCCCAATGCAAAATATTTTATTAAGTGTGCAGCCTTATTCTGCCATGTGCTTTGGCTTTGAGGAAAGAAATTCTTAGGTCACTTGCACTTATGTCTATGATCAGTTAATAAAACAAAGAGCCCACCTTGACTGCTGCAATTATAATCCTTAGCCCAATGGATATAAAACTAAACTTGGGTATTCACATTCTCCTAACAGCTTGAAAATTACAGAGCAAGTCCAGGGACAGGCATTCCTTCTAGTCCAGAGACAAATTAAAGCAATAAAACATACTGTACAAAATAATTAACTGAATGCACATAACTATATAGATTTCACCACAAAGAATGTAGGAGAAACGAGTGCTGCTATACATTATCCAATTTGTTGAACACAGTATTTTCTATTGATTTTAACAACTTATTTGCTGACTATTACCTAGGCTCCAGTGAAGGTAGCAGTTAAACACAGAAAGCTTTCCTGCTAACTGGTTGTGTTAGGAAATTGCTGCGAAGAACAAAACTGACCCTTGTTTATTTAATCAAGCCCAGGAGAGCACAGGCCCTTAGTAAATCCCTGGCCACCAGACTTTTTGCAGTTGACCAACTGTTGGTTGCTGACTAGAAAGCTGAACTGAAAGGACTCTTTAACCAGGTGACAGAATGTCTGACTAAATTGTACATAGTTGACAATATCAGATTGACAATCAAATGATACCTTTCATGGTGTTTCTTCTGTGAGACATAGTCTTTCATCAGTAGGATTTAGTCTCTGATTTCCCAGTTGCTGTTGTTCCTATTAAACAGCAGCTGATAAGAGGCATTGCGAATATTCTGTGCAAAGCAATTTCTATGTTGTCCTGCTTGAAGTTTGCCTAAACTGGTGTCCTAGAAAATTTTGTAAATGCTGAGTCTGCACATCACAAAAAAAAACCCAAAAAACTTCATCCTTTTTTTTTTTCGTCTTATTTTGAGTTTTCACAGCACTCCTGGGAGTCAGAATCTTCCAGCTGAGTGCTGTTTCATGATAGCTTTGTGGTGTCTTTTCCATTTGTGTGAATTTATTATGCTCTGGAATGCAAAGGGGGATTATTAATGCGCATTTCTTCTGTTGAAGTCACATCTTGGAAAAAGTCAGTTTCTAAAGCAGATTGCACCTGGGTGAAAATTGATGAGGGAGTTTGTGAAGAACATGTGGGTTATTCAGGTGAGGAGACTGGTACTTCTGTGGGTGACCAGGTCTCTACAAGCTGCTAATGGAACAGTTTCTCAGCAGTGCTCTGTGGTGGGTATTTCCACTGGAAATGTTTTGTCAGGGTATCCATGCTTAAACCAAGATATTGTTCTTTTGGGTTTTGTTTGGTTTGTGGTTTGTTTTTGTGTTTTGTTTTTTTTTCTTTAAATGCCAGGGAAATAAAGGAAAGACAAGTGAGTAATCCCAGTGTCCTTGTAGATTTCAGTTGCAGATGTTTTATCTTTCAGATTTCCACTGCAGCTTCTCTAGAGTGTTTTCTGCTCTTGACTGTTAGTTGCGTTGCTGTGATGCAGTCTGAGTTCAGAGGTGGTTGCACTGCAGTGCTGGATGAACCAATTCATGTATATTTCCTATATTAATTGAAGTAGTGACAAGGACTTAAGTAATGCATCTGTGACAGTGTTCAGGTTTTACTTATTTTATGTGATTGTCCTCAACTGTGATACCAGGCCAATGTATTTTTCTTGATTAATTGACACAGTTTTAATCTGCATTTTACTCTGCCAGAAATAGAAGTGAAAGCTCTCAGTTATTCAGCAGAGTTCACTGATTTCATAGGAAATAGGGGAGAAAAATGACTGTAAGTTCTGTCATAAAGGCATTATATATTTTAGCATTCCAAGTTCCTAATAAATCAGTGTCTGGAAATTCAAGTGCACATGAGATAGAGTTTTTCTCTTTTAATATTGAAATACAAATTGAAGAACTTCCTTAATGTACTGTTCATACAGGCAAAAGTTTCTAATGAGAAAGGGCGGTAAATTTTTGGCAAAAAATTGTCTGCCGGCCAAACAGGAGAGCAAAGCCCTTTCCAATAATGATGATAGTGGGAATAACAAGCTGGGAGGTAGGATGACCAGAAAGAGATTGTAAATAGGATATCAAAGGAAGTAGAAGGTTGACAACTTTTCGATCTTCATCATATTATGTTGAATCTAGCAGATTGAAAGCTATCATTAGAATAAATAAAAGAATCTGCAATAGAAGTATAAAGCACCAGAAATTACAAAATCCATATGGTATGAAGATAACAAGCACTGTGCCCAGTAGAGTTCCCATTACCCATCAACACAAACCCACCAAGTTAATGTGAGATTCTGTTAGTGTCTGATCTATTCTCTCATTTGAACAATCAGAGACAGAACAAAGGGAAGAGGAAGTAAATGCAGAAGCAGCAAATGTTTTGCAGAAGCAGTTAAGCAAGACATTAAACTGAAGAGGTAGCATCACACCACCCCCATCTCGCTGTTTCAGCGATAGTTACATTTGCTCCATGCTGCAGTGACAAGCTCAAATTGTCATCAATAAATGTTGATTTGTTTTCTCCTAATAACAGTAAGCAGCTCCCACTCAAAATCAATTTCAACTTTGTTGGCAAGACACTGCACATTTGTCTTTGCCGTGGCTGTGCTGTGTAAAGGAACAATTGAATTGAAAATTAAATGAACAATAATTGAAAGTAAAAAGTGCCTTTTAAAAGGAAAATCATTGTTATACTGAATTTCCAGGAATCAGTTATGTTGGCGGGTTTTTTTATTTTTAAAAAGGTAGAATGGGTCAAACTAAAAATTTAATTATATAGATATGTGCACATTAATGTACATAATTAAAAATGTACTTTAACCTCAAAAGGATACAAAGGCTCTTCCCTAACTTCCTAGGGTTTTAATTCTGGCAAAAACAGCACAGTTTCTGCAGTAATTATACATCAACACATTTGGATATGCTAATTGGATCTAAGCTCTAATTAGTTTCATTGTGTGACTAAGAATGACGATCACCAAATTAATTTAATGCAGTTTTCTCCTGGAGTGCTGTTTTCAGTATTTTTAGTCCAGAAAATGTAGACTGTCAAATGTTTTGCTTTATAGGATGGGTTGTCACATACAGTTTATAGTGCACATACTTGGAGTACATTTGCTGCATTTCACTGCATTTTTACGGGTAATATACTTCAGCAAGTAGGTTATTCAGTTCAAAGTGTTGCTTTGCCAGAGGAGTGATGAGGACCTGGGAGAGGTCAGCAGTCCATCCACGCTGCTGTGAATAGACACACTGTGGAGGTACAGAGGAGGCAGAAGTGGTCAGTATGATCTGTTGTTGGTCTTTGTGCTAAGATAGGAATGCGAAGGGAGGAAACCAAGCAGTGATAATTTGTGCTTTTATTTAGAAATAGGTATTGGAAAGATGAGTAATTGCAAGAGATTAATATGATGCCTCATACTTTTGTTCCAACTTGTATCCTGTTGCTGCTTTCAGTGATTTTTGCTGATGTTCTGAATCCAGTAGATCCTTGATGCAGTTATTATTTGAGATTACAAGTATGCTCAACATTACCCTTGCTCATTCCCTGGCAGTAGTATAACCTTTCCTTCAAAATGGCAAGAATTAGGACAGCTCTAAGTGATACTGGAAATGGCAGAGAGAAATTACTGCCCTGTTTTCTTTTGGGAAATATAGTATTACAGAATCATTTAGATTGGAAAATACCTTTGAGATCATCGAGTCAAACCTAACTTCTATATCATTGCAGAAAGCTTTTGTTTTATACTTTTTGAGACACTAATTTCTTAAGGAGGTATCTTCAAAGAACCGATATGAATATGTTAAAATTTAAAAATTTAGAAGTTGCTCTAAAAGAGTCTAATGGCTGTAATGAAGAAAACAAGTATTTCAAATTATCCACTTATGAAGTTGTTAAAATATGTTTATTTAACTTTTTTCCTTGTTTTCTGTTTCACTTTGAAAGATCCATGAAATGCATATACAAAGACTTTTCACAAGAAGGACTGAAAATAATGGTTTGTGTAAATTTCTGTTCAAGCACAGTCATCAAAGGTACTCCTTACTTGCAGCACCTTTCAGATGGTTCAATGCTGCCATTTCTGTGACTGTGTGAAATTACAGAAGTGCTTTAGATGTTTTACAGTTTATATTTCTGTCAGATTATAAGGTTGAATTCTCCAAGAGACTAGTTTAAGACTAGTCTCTGGACCAACCAGTAACATACCGATATTAATCTTGGTTTTTCAGAGGGAGCGAGATCTTTTGTTCCTTTAAATAGGGACATGAAAACCACCTGGGTTTAGAGGCTTAGGGTAGCTACCCGAGTCAAAATGAGCATCCCCTGGAAATATGTATGGTCCATGGAGAAGGCAGTTCAGAGCAAGAACTGGTACCCGCAGGTGCCCATTTCTTAGGCTGTGTCAAACTTTACATAGGCGTTGGTTCACCTGCGTTAATTGAGACTGCTTCAAAGTCCTCTGAAGTCAGTCGTCTTTCTGTTGGGTTTTGGATTTAACACTGGTAATCGTACAGACCAGTTGAGCATGATAATGAATTTTAAAAATCAAATTGGTTATGTTTGTATGTGATGCTAAAGGATATGTGCCTGATTGATTTGTTTCTCTGTACTCAAGATAACCAACTACCATCATATAAAAATGTAAGCAAATTATACTTTCAGAAAAGCTAAGTTAAAAGTCAGTATGTACTAAACTCAGATTGAAAGGCAGTTAGTCCTAGAGAGATTCCTAAGCAAAAACTTCCATCCATAGAAGCTCAAGAAATACAATAGCACCAATGCAAACAATGGCATAGCAGAATTTCTTTTTCTGCATTTCTCCATACTGTGATCCAATGGTCTTTTCCTCAATCATCTTTAAATGTGATTTTTACCCCAGCTTAAAATCACTACTGTTTCATTAGCAATTAGTAGTAGTATAAGCTTTAATTAAAATTAGTGTTATTCGTTTTGTCAGAGTTCCACTAGGAAAGATTGGCTAGAGCTGACAAAATACTAAAATTATGGTAGCTATTATTTCTTTAATTAGTGTATTCCTGAAAGTAAGGTAGAAGTATTGTTACAGCCATAGTACTTCTAAAATATTTTTCTGTAATATAGAAGTCCTTCCTTAGATCTTTTAAAGCAATGCATACAACCCCAAATCCTTGATGCGGTCACCCATTGCACACTGATATCCCTAATTGCTTAATTTTCTGTTCAAAGATGGATCTGTGGGCAAGCTCTTCCCTGATTTTTCCATCCCATTGATTCCAGAAGGTGTTCCAGAAGGCTTATTTCATGTGTTTCTGCTTAAAGCCACCTAAGAGGAATGACTAGAAAACTTTTATGGGCAATGAGAAAATGATTTCTGTTTTCTCTTTTAGCTCGGCTGCTGGAATCCCGTCACTGGTCTGAATGGGTCACTAACAGACAGAAAGCTGGAGAATAACATGCGAGGAGTGGTTCTGCGTGTGGTGACTGTGCTGGTAAGCAGATCCTCATCCTTTTGCACTAGCAGGAATGCATTTTCTTCCTCTTGCCTCATCTTTTCATTGAGTACACAATTTTACCTAGAAATTAGTTGGTGTCAAGAGTGTCTGATTAAAGCTTGTCAATACCAAAACAATGGAGCATTTTTCACAAAATAAAATTATTTATCAGTACAGCTCATTTCAGAGTGAATCAAACACATAAGAACCTGCCTTCCACAGAAACATTCTAAATTAGATAACACAAACATATGAACTGATAAGGGCAACTTCAAATGCCCTGTTAGCTAAAGTTACATAGCTGAAACTCTAAGTTATTCACTTCCAGTTATCTTGCCAAACTGAGTGCAGTCTGACAAAAGTTGTTGCGCTTAGAAAATATTCAAGGTCAGCTTAGGGTGAGTAATGTCACTTTGGTAAAACATCTACTGTCTCCTTGTGGCTTTTCTTCAGCCAGGTTCTTCCCCTTTGTAGACGTCTTGCATTTAGCAGCAAAGTTCTTGGTTTAAAGCTGAACAGACAGTGTCTACCAGAATAGGAAGGCACTTTGTGTTATGAGGCCAGTGTATTCCCTGCCATAAACTTTGGCTGCTTGAGGAGAAGTTGTTAGATTGGAAAAAAATAAAGAAAGAAAATAAGAAGAATTTAATATGATCCCTCTTTGCACCAGTGCCCAAATACAAATTTGATCCAGCACTGCAGAACGGTTTTGTTGATCTATTTCCCTTTTTCTACTATCTACTCGTGTTTTTAAGTCCTGGTTCAGTGTCTGAGGGCCTGACCACTTGCTTATAAAGAACAAGACAAGAGGAGTTGTCATGGTTTGCATTGCTGACGTTGCATGATGAAGGAAGATGCTCAGTCAGGGATGGAAGGTGAAATCACCAGAGTGTGTCAGTGCCACAGAGCAGTTTTATACCCCTCCAGTTATTTTATGGGTATTTAAAAGCTATTATTTGTCAGAGTGGCCAGTCTATTACAACATTTAGTACACTGGAGAACTTCCTGTGATAATATCTTCAAGACAAAACAAACCAGCCAAACAAATAAGTAAACAAAAAACTCCAGAAAACAACCACAACCAAAGCACGGCAACAAAAGACAACCAAATAAGAAGGATACATGCACAGAAAAAGTAGTAAGGAGTGGGTGTTATACTTGGATAGCATGTTTATAAAAATAACAGCATGGTGGCAGTGGTTGGTCTTTGTTTTGCCTTAATACATTACATCATTGCCTTAATACATTGCCATCAATACATTAATTGATTCAGTATAATTATATACTGTTGACAAAAATGATCTGTGGATGTTGCATAGATAAATAATCCATCTTAGATTCTTAGAATTGTTTTTAGTTCTTTTTGTTCCCTCTCTCCCCACTGTGTTACTGATTTATCCACAGTTACCTTAGTTAGCTTGCCAGAGAGCGTTCTTCTTTCAAGTCATTATAGCATGAATATTTAGCAACTTGCAAAGATACAAAAAAGTAATTAGTTATGCTGATAGAATTCTGCATTAATAATAAAAACAAAGACAAACATTCTAAGTTCAACACGGAGCACATGGCAATTCAGTCTCCTCACTAGTTTTATATCTCTGAATAGGACAAAACTGGAGATTTATGTTCTACCTGTGAGATGAAAATGTGTGATTCTTGCCTTTGACATGAGTTCAGGAGGGAGTGCACCAGTTAACTTTATTTTAGTGATGATCTTTATTATACTTTCTTTTCCATCTTTCTCCCAGTTCTTCAATTAAGTCAATATATTTCTGTTAAAGACTCTATACAGACTATGAAAGATTAGTTATTGTTATTAATTCTGCCAGTTTCTAACAGTATGATTTTGATCTGAGGAAACAAGAAAGTTTGTGTTAAGATCAAATAATAATACCTTTTAATATTGATAGCTTTCTTTTTCATTGAGATTTGAGAAGTTAAGATTAATTTGTTGATTTTTTTGTTAATGCTTCCAATCTCTTATGTCTTTCTAGATAGCAGCCCTTCTCCTCTTCCAATTTCATTTTGCTATGCCTTCAGGTTGAAAAGAACCTGTTCTAAAAATTGCAGTAGGGTTTGAGAGGATAGCAGATTGCAACACCTGGGTTTATACTGCGTTATACTTACTATGATATGAAACATTCTGAAGTCTGAAAATGATAAATGACTGTGACTAATTTCCCCAAAGCAGTCTTTCAATAAGCAAGTGCTGAACAATTCCCATCAGCAGCATCCATGTACTAATTCCTTTCCCTAGATAAATTTAATAATTATGGGCTACGTATCTGCAGATCCAAAACATAATCTCTTTGTGAATATGACAGAATACAGTATGGCCCCAAATTGGGAATCATCTGGTTTCGTTTGGCAGGGAATCCTGGCTCCTCTGCAGTTAATGTGAATCGTCTCTTTTGCATAGATAGCAATAAGAAATATTTCCATGTGGTTTGTTCTGAGGGGAACTGTAGTCATGTATACATGTGGTACAGTACATGTGAGTCAACATTTGAATCTGAATTGGATTAGTATTGCACTTTATACACTTCTAGAAAAAGGTTTATTTTGTCTTACTCTTAAATATCAGATGTCTCTGTCTTGGACTGCTCCCACACATACAGCTGAGGTTTGAACTTTCTGTTTGACAAGTTGCTCTTAAGTTCAAATGACTTGCTGGTGAATTTCTGAAATGTAATCTGAGTTTCTGAAATGTAGCTCAATCAAAGGTCAGCATAATAGTTCCAAACAAATTCAGAGTGTCTTGAATGAACAATTGCCCAAGAACAAATGTAGCTGTATATCCATTTTGGCTATTTCAGTTTATCCACCTCTTTTTCAGCTGTTCAATTTTATTGAAAGAGACCTAGAATACAGCAGATATAATATCATTTTACTAGCTGTGGCAATTAATGAATTATTCATATGAATGATAAGCCATTAGAAATGGAATGAGATTTGGCCTCTTTGAGAATGAATAGGCCAGCAGGTATTTGCAAAATCATGTTTCTAAAAAAGCCCCTGTTGTTCAAAAAAGGCAAAAGTTTGAATTTCCCCATTTTAAAGCATTAACACCTTGACTGAAAAGTACAGAGCCTTTTCTGAAAAGGCATAAGGTATAATATCCTAATGGTGCAAAAGATATTTGTGACTTTACATGAAAATTCAATACAGCTCCCAAACAGGAATATATTTTCATATCTAGAGGATTCTAAAAATGCAGGCAGGATGAAGGAAAGAAAGATAATAGCAAGCTATGCTGAATTATTCTTTGCCATACATCCCTATGCACTGTTTGTTGAAAGTTATTACCGAGGTTACTTGCACAGAGCTGCAGTGTGGTGACCCTTGGCTCCAGGTGGGCACTGTGGGACATGATATAGTGAGAAGACTGGCAGAAGGGTAGATAATAATAGCAAGAAAACCCAAAACAAATCAAAAACACCATCATTTGCACCATGTTACCATGTGTGGACTAGTTTAATTTTCCACAGATGGCATTAAATTCATGAGCATTTGTTGCCCAGATTAGGAGAAAAAAGAAACTTGAAAAGAGACAGTGTCTTTAGGGATATGAGCTGGCAGGAGGTCTGCATCTTCAGTACCTTCTTCTATTGAACTTACCACTCAGAGAGAAGATGAAAAGTAAGCTGTGAAGCTGAGGCCTGGTTTTAAAAGCTGAAACTGTCTTTGGGATTTGACTTCCAACACCGTTTTAAATAAAGTGAAAAAAAAAAAAGTCCTTTCCAAGAAGCTGGTGTAGCTTTCAGAGTGATTGGGAAAAGGACAGGCATAAGAAAGATGAAATAAGACAATGTTTAAACATATGCAGAGGAACAAACAGAAGTGATAAAGGATAAAAAAGGCAAGACTAAAACGTCATTGAATGACTTTAAAATAAAGATCAACTGCAGCAAAGACTATGTGCAGGATACCTCATAAAATATTGAATAAATATTTTATAATAGTGGAGAATAATCTCATAGATAATGCCTCTTCTGCTTTCTCCCATTTTTTGGTGATTGCTTTTCTTGTGCAGTCCTGATCCCATACCCCATTTTAACAATTGAATTGTGTAGACTTCTGTAAAGCCTTTTTCATCACATCAGGCTGTGCTTTCTCTGCACCGCAGCCTACACTCTTTTAAGAAAAATAATTTTAATTTAGGAATGTATTATACTAAATTATATATTGCTCTGTGTTATCAGCCTTGTTGGTATATTGGACTATAGTGCACCGTAATGAATTTCTTATGGCCCCAGAAATTCCTCAGGAGGTGGTAAGGCTAAGAAACATTACTTGACTGTCTCTGTCAGTTGTGGTATTGTTTCGAACATACATATTTTACTCATTTACCTGTAAGTAATAAATCCTTCTTTGATTTATGCACTGGAGTTTGAATGTCACAAAAGCTGCGTAGTGGAGTTTATTGTATCTGGAGTTTGCCATAAAATCTCTATATACTATAACTTAGTGATGTGTTTATTATATACCATGTATATACCATTTAGTGTATACCATGTGTGCTGTAGTTAAAGTATTTCAAAAATACTGTTCCCCTCTCTATAAGCAGAGAGTGTGCCAATGTTACATGCGCATCAATGAATTTAATATGCTCGGGTGCTTAATGAAAAAAATTGAAACTTTAATATAGAATAGAAACATAGACTCATAGAACAGTTTGGGTTGCGAGGGACCTTTAAAGGCCCTCTAGTCCGAACCCCTGCAATGAGCAGGGAAATCTTCAAATAGACCAGGTTGCTCAGAGCCCCATCCAACCTGACCTTGAATATTTCAGGGATGGGGCATCCACCACCTCTCTGGGCAACCTGTTGCAGTGTTTCACCACCTTCATTGTAAAAACCTTTTTACTTACATCTGGTTTGAATCTCTTTTGGTTTAAAACCATGCCCTTTGTCCTAATGCAAAAGGCCCTACTCGCAAGTTTGTTTTATCATTGCAGAAAAAGTGCCAGTATTAAAGAAGGAGAGAGGAGTGGAATTTCTGCATTTCTTCCTTGGGCTGAAAATGATGACCCATAAACAGAGATAGAAAAGATTGCTAAATTACATCCTATTCTCAGCCATCTGCCCTACTTCTCTTCTGAGGGCTGCCAGCCCTTTTTAGGGTTACTTTACTAAGCAGAAAATGGGAACAGGAGCCATTTCAGCTGTTCCCTTGTAACTGGTCAGTGTTGATAAGTCAGCACTGGTGCACAAGCACCTTTCACAGCCCTATGTGTCTTGATTAGGTATTCCTTGCTTTGCCAGAAATTTGGGGTTAGTGTAACCTCCTCCCCCCTAGTACTCCCATTCAATTTTTCTCTGCAGACATCTGCATTTGGGTTTCTCTTGGAAAATACTTTGATTTTTTTTTTTCTCAAGTAGTACTGTACTGTGATGAGATTTCCCAAAAATGGTTATAATTAAAATCATTATTATGACAGCAGAAACTAATGTTTCTGGATAGAGATGGAGCCTGTCTTTCCACTCTTGTTCCCCCACACAAACATGTACAAGGGCCAAATTTAAATTGCTCTTGACTGAGCACAGGTCTTTTTTAATAGCTGGCTTATGTCCTTTTGAGCTACCTAGCTTGTGTTAAAACAGGTCATAAACCTTACAGTTATTCATACTGTACATGCCTACTGTGATCATTTGTTTGACCTGCTTTAATCTCATAACCTGCTGGGAAACCCAGCCTCTTTTGTTTTCAATTAAAATTTTCAATCCATTTTTATAAAGTACCAGGTACTATATACTAGATGAGTTGAATATCAAGCAATTCAAGTGTTTTGGGACCTAGCTGGGTCCACATCTTAACAGCAAGGTAAGTGCAATGCAAAACCTGGTAGGACCAGTTTTTAACTCATCTGTATGTCAAGGGCTACCTCTCGGGGCTCCTTAGCTCTTATCTTCTCACTGACCTTTACCCTTCTGCTCTGTGGGCATATTTGCACTCCAGAGCAATCCTTATAGTTCACAGAACACACAGGAAATCTGACTTTTAAAAAGAGAAAGGTTCTTACTCTGATTGTAATTATGCTTCCATACTATGCAAGATAGAGAAGGAGGTGAACTGCATGACAGAGCTCCTTATGAATAGGACCTCTTGCAAGGCCGCTGGAAGAAGTATAATGTAGCTCCCAGCAGGTTATTATATCCATACTACACTCCTGCTAATTCAAGTACCTGAACTAGCTACATTAAAGCTACCATTGTTCTGTTTAGACATAGTCTAAGAAACTCCAATCAATTCCAGTCTCGATCCATATTCCTATCATGTAACAATCATGGTTCAGAAAGAGCTATTACCTGCATTAAGTTATTGTGAATTAAAATCAATACACAAAGCTTGGCAGCATTCTAATAGACCAGTGCCACAGATGGCTTTGAAAGATCTCTTCGTCTCATTGCTGTGCAGTGGGAGGAATTTGGAAGGAGGGATAACATATTTTGTTTATTTCTTCTAAATAGCTCTAAACTAAAGAGCATCGTAAATTCAGAAGCTACAATTTCATTCAGGAGAAAAAATATTGTTTAAAGTATTGCTACTGAAAGAACAAACTTCATGTTTTGTTGAAGATGGCAATAAAACTATTATCAAAGAAGTGACAGACTATGTATGTGCAGATGAATAGTGGTAGACAAAGGCCACATGTGAAATACCCCTAGTATTGTATTCAGTTTCTGGGCTGTGAACTGGCTTCTTGGTGCAGACAAGACAACTTTTCAACAACAAATGGCTACTTTTTACTCAATCTGTTTGAAAAGCACAGGGTCTGAGGACAGTGATTTTCAGTGCCAATACTGTTACACAGCCCATTGGCACAATAAGATATTGAATGAGTAGTATTTGATTATCCAAGATTTTGTAGATTTTAAACCTTCATCTTTGCTTTAGTTTTATTAAGGACTGGAGACTGTGTTATGTTTTGCAGCAACTTTTATAACGTGCTAGTGGGAAAATTTCTGTAATGAGAGAGTGAAATCTTTCAATTAAATTTTGGTCATTGATTCTAACATGAAGTTATGCACATTGCTGTTCAATTAAAAAATGACAAGCTACTGGGCTGTCCTTAGCCAAATAAAATCTCAAACAGAGAGGTCAATAAAGCGCTTGAGGAAATTAAGTATTTGGGGCTGCAGAGTTCACTGAAAACTTTTGGGGAAGAAAATGCAAAATGGCTAGCATTTCAAAGGTGGGAGGGGGTATAATTATTTTATGAGTCAAGGCAAAGGAGATTAAGCCTAGCAACAAGACAATAGCATCCTGTGCTTGAAAATGTTTTGGTTGTAGTTTAAGACTTAGTGCTTCTTGTTGGTTACAATGGCTGTGCTTGGTCATCCAGCAGCCATTGGAAGGGAGTTGAGAAATCAAGTAATAAGAGTGAATTTTAGTTTTGGGAGCAGTTTCCTAGCATTTGCAGGTAATGGGAGTTTTTAAAGCATCACAGTGAATATTTACTTCATGAGATTGCCAAGGCTCTGCTTGTGCTATGCAAATCATTTAATGTGCATGTTTCTAGAGTCAGTATCAAGCACAGATTGACAATCTTGCACACAACTGAACTTAATTTATTGCTTCTGGTTTTTTCTCTATTTTCACTAGAGAAAAAGAGAAAATGTAATGAATGTGGAGTCCTATTTAATTAATACAGTGTCAATATTAAAGTATTATATTCCAGTGTGTTCAGAAATTTCTGATGAGTTTCTGATTTCAGAGGTCATTTTCATATGCTTTATGAATTCTAACCACTCATATAGTTACCTAATTTCAAAACTCTCTTCATAGAATCATGGAATCATTTAAGTTGGAAAAGACCTCTAAGATCATCAGGTCCATCCATTAACCCAGCTCTGCCAAGTCCTCCACTAAGCCGTATCCCCAAATGCCACATCTACATGTCTTTTAAATACCTCCAGGGCTGGGGATTCAACCACTTCCATGGGCAGCCTGTTCCAATGCTTGACAACCCTTTCAGTGGAGAAATGTTTCCTAATATCCAATGTAATCCCACCCAGCACAATTTGAGGCCATTTCCTCTTGTCCTATAGCTTGTTTATTGGGAGAAGAGACCAACCCCCACCTTGCCACAACATCCTTTCAGGTAGTTGTGGAGAGTGATAATGTCCCCCCAAGCCTCCTTTTCTCCAGGCTAAACAACCCCAGCTCCTTCAGCTGCTCCTCATCAGACTTGTGCCCTAGATCCTTCACCAGCTCCATTGCCCTTCTCTGGACACGCTCCAGCACTTCAATGTCTTTCTTATAGTGAGGGGCCCAAAACTGAACATAGTATTCTTCCAAACATAGTAGAAGCATGTAAGGCTCCCATTCGTGTTGTAAATCCCAGAAGTGATCAGTTTCTCTGACCTCAAATGCTAATAACTTCTTCTTCACTTAATATTTTCTGTATAACCTCCAGGCTAGGAAGTTTTTTTGTCCATGCTAAGGGGCAAAGAGGATTACTCAGCTGACCAGGAAAATAATTCAAAACATTCTGTTTTGCTTTTCCATTTGTAAAGTACATCCTAGCATTTTTTTTTAACATTTTTATATTTAGATCAACTATAAGACTCTAATAAATGGGTGCAGAAAGCAGAGTATTCTAGCTCTATATAATTTCTATCCTGAAATAAGTATCAACTTAAAGCCATAGAATCCACCCTTGTAATTGCAGAGAAAATCTGCTTTATTGCCATTCAGTGATCCCTTAATGAAATGCTGTGTACATAAAATCATTAACAGTTGGGCTAAGACCACCACTTCATTGTAAACAGGCCACTGAATTCAACTTTTTCTTCCTCTCACGTATTTAGAGTGCTGTGTTTAAGATCAGAGTGGTGCTTTTTCTGTTCTTGTAATAAAGTTTTCTGTAATTCGTCCAAAAGAAAGAATCTGTACAAAATTACTGAGCATCCTAAACTTGTTTTTCATTGAGGAATTAAAACATTGCTATTAAAGCTTGGAATTGCAAGTCACTGTTCTAGTGGCTAAAAATCACCCCAGATGGAGGCACTGGGTTTAGGGCCATACTTTTACCCTACATGTAAGTTGTCTCTGAAGTCTTGAAAAGCAATTATTCTCTTGTTCTTCCTCCCTGCCTCCTCTAAGGCCCAAATTTATTGCTTGACTTTTTCATCCACATCTGTAACACAGCTACAAACAAATGTTTCTCTTGATTGTCTAATTAATTAACATAACCAAGTTAAACTCAGCCTAATTGTTCTTTTCTGCTATTTAGCTTCAGTATTGCTTCTTCTGTTTTCAAAAGTGAAGGTCTTCTCTGCGAAAAAGCTTTCCTCTTCTTTCTTATTTTTAACTTTATTATGTGGTCTGGTAAAGGATATAAAAAGATTACTTCAGATCAGCTATTTTATGCAAATTATTGTTATGTCTGAGAATTTCAGCAGAGTAAATAAAAACTAAATTTTGTACTTTTAATCTTAGATTCTTGAAGGACTTAGCAAACCTTGAATTACTTTTTATATGCACCAGAATCTAAATCCTGAATAGGAAAAACTCTTAGCCCTTTATCTTGTTGGAAAAAACAACAAAGTGCAGCATTTTCTTCTACTGTTCTTGAATCTAGCATGCTCCAGGCTCTGTACAAATCAACCATTGATTTCCACTGATATGTTTAAAATAAAATAAATTCTCTACCACCTACTTCCCACTACGTAAAATTCAGGGAAGGGGTTGAGAGCTGGAGTTTGGATGTGTGACCTTCCTTTTTGTGCCTATGTTTCTCTGCTATCAGTTCTCCCTGGACTAGGCCACCATAGAATCTGTGTTGTCCACTTGCAGTTCTATGCTGGCAAGTAGTTCTTTCAAGAGTAAGACTCTCTCCCTAGGTCTAGACACCTCATTTTTGGATCCCATCTTCCTTTGTTCTTTCTTCTTTTGCTTTCCACTATTGATTTTCCTGCCTTTACACTCATGGTTCACCAGAACACAGGTACATATGTAAGAACAAATGTTTTAGTGCATTAAAATAAGATAGAGGGAAAACAGTCTATGATTAAGGCATTTGTCCCTGGCCTATCGTGCTTAGATTCGCTTCTCAGCTCTGCAAGTCGTGAAATCTGTGCATTTCAGTTCTGCATGTAGAAAATGGTGTTGGTAACTCCTCTTACTCAACAAGTAGTTCAGTTATAAACCCTAATTTGTGAAATGTGCTCAAATAATATTTTGTTGAGTATCTGAAAATAGGTTTGGGTAAGATATATAGCCATTCCAGATACCATAAAAGGCATATTACTTGTGCTTCCCTCACTTCTGCTTCTACAGTCTTACTCCAGGACTTGTTCTGGCTCTGGAATTTGTCTGCATCCCTGGAAATCAGACAAAAATTGAATATTTGTAATAGCTGAGTAGTAGAACTACTTGAATAAAAGAGGCAAGCATCAGCTGAGCTATTGCATAAGGACGTTTCTAACATGGGAGGAGGATGTTATAGTCTTAATATGTAGCATGTTGTCAACCTATGTCAATCTTAATGTATGGCTTCTTCCTAAAACAGTGTGATAATAGGCAAATGAATGGAGGCAAGCATTTTCTCCAGTTACTTCTCCAAAGTACTTGTACTATCATGTCATCTTTCCCAACAGTTTCCTTTTTGTATGTCATGTTGTCTTAATCTTGGGCCTGCCTTTAGCCTTCCTAAGATGTGCTAGTCTTAGTGTTTTGCAGTTTCTCTTGCGCAGGGAGATCATCAACTCTGAAACTAGGCTTTGTCCTCTTACAGCTGTAAAAGACAATATTCACAGCTTCACCCAATATAAACTTTACCTGTTTCTTGACTTCCATTTTGGTGCAGGTAGTATTGGCTGTGTGGTGCTTAGTAGTCCACCAGGACTAACCCACAATACCGTGTAAAGTCCATCGAGTCTTAAACCCATCCTCTTTTGTGTCAGGGCAGCACAGCTTAGATCTCAAGAAGAAACCAGACACAATATTACACAGCTTAATAAAAGACTGATATTAGTTGTTACAAATTGCATTTTAAACAGTTTTAAATCAGTACAATGAGCAATTGCTTTTTAACTAACTGGATAGAAAACCAGTTTATGAGCAACTATCTTATAAATAACCTAGAAGTGATAAAAATTTATCCTTTCTTATATGAAAATTATCAACTTCTATAATATGCTTTGTGCACACAAATATTTAGAATTTTGTGCATAATGTGTTTAGATTGATAAACTACCATATTTACTTTTTTTGTAGAAATATTTATTTTTCAGTAATTTTGAGTCTGTGTTTATGGAATCTCTCATTCAGCTGACCAGCAAAGCTGAATTCACTGTTTTCATTTAGGAGAAGATTTCATCAACTTAGTCCCAATTCTTTCAATGGTCTCAGAACCCGGGCACTGGAAAACTGTTTTAAAAATTAATTTGCATTTTCTCTCCTACATTTTCAGTCGACTTCTCTGACCTTGAATAATATGAAAGAAAGAAAGAAATTCTATTTGACAACTAGAAAATAATAATTTGAGATAGTCAATTCTTCTGTTTTTGTTTTTTTTTGTTATCTTTAGTCTGGATTGAGGTTGGTTACTTGGTTTGGTGTTTGTTTTCATTTGAGGCTGGGGTTTTTTTCTGGATTTCCTGCAGTCAGAAAAGAACATCCTGCCCTTGCAGTCTTATTCTGAGAATATCCTGCCTGCAGTTCAGTGATACCTGTTCATATAGAAGAACATTCCAAAACACTAAAAATATTCGTGAGGTGTAGTATTAGTGAAAAATTTGTGAAAAGTACTTTGGCTTCAAAATCATAGACAGAGATGAGTAGTAAAGTGATAAGGAAAGAAGTAATTTAAACACCAACAAAAATGCCACTGGAGATACAATTAAATTTGGGCCACAAATACTACAAAAAATCAATTCTGTTTTCTTCTGTGAGTTTTGCAGACTAGGGCAAAGTGGTCGGGGAGTGGTTTCATGTACTTGTCTGGACCAAGCTATGACAAGTAAGAACTAACCTTTTTGCACCTCAGAATAGATGTTTCTGATAAACTCATAGAAAATTATAGCACCATGTAAAGAATTAAAAGGAGCACATGGAAAAAAAAAAAAAAACCACTGAAGTGTTATAGTGCCTTCCCAGTTTTGGGGAAGATTTAATACTTTTGCTCTACTTATATCAGACAGGTGTTTTCAGGAAAAATAAAGAACAGAAGTGAAATCCACCTTTTTTGTGCTTAGAAATATGATCTCTTTTTGTGTAGCATTTTAAAAAGAAGTGAAGGAGAGTGTCTAGGAATTAATTACACAACAGGGAGAATAACAGAGCAGAAGGAATTTTATCATAAATATTAATAACAGAATAGAGAAAACTATTGCAGATCTTGAGGAAAATGAAAAGCTGTTTGGAAATCTGACCAACCAATCACAGCTTTCAGTATCTATTTGTATCCTTTTTTTATTGTCATCTTTTAGATGAATATTCACCAATCATTCTTACAGACCAACTTGGGTCCCATAATTGATTGTTCCTAAACTAATCAAATGGATTGTCTTTGGATAGAACTATTTAAATTCAACTGGCTTATATTCAGATTCAGATTACAGTAGGACAAGAGCAATACATATTTCTGTTTTGCAGTGTTTTTCATTCCTTACAACATGAATTAGTGATTACGTTAGATACAGTGTTTGCCTGGTTAGCGGAAGATGGCAGCGCTGGAGAATCTTTCATATTTATGGCCAGACATTGAGTGTATGTCTGTCCCACCAACCGTAATGAAGTCAGAAGGCATTAAAAAAAAAGCATTTCAGTTGTAATGTTACAGCATAAGATTTATTTCTGACATAGATAATAGAGAATAAAAATTATCTGTTGAAGTAAATCCATAATGAAATAGTATTTTGCAAAATGCAAAGAGCACTGCTAACAAAGTTTCATAGGAAAGCTGTGTTTAAACAGTATTTGAATAATTCCTCCTTTAGCTTAAAAAAAACCCCAGCACCCAAACGGTGGGGTGTAATTGTTTTATTAACAGTTCCTGCCTTTGTTTTCTATTTAGGAAGAGCCCTTTGTCATGGTGTCTGAAAATGTTCTGGGAAAACCGAAGAAGTATCAGGGTTTCTCAATAGACGTTTTGGAAGCCTTGGCTACTTATCTTGGCTTTAAATATGAAATTTATGTTGCACCGGATCACAAGTATGGGAGTCCTCAGGATGATGGGTCATGGAATGGACTGATAGGAGAACTGGTATTTAAGGTAAGCTTATTAAGAACTTAGTAAGGTTATGTGATAAAGCTAAGCAATACATGATATATTCTGTTGGCATCAGCCAATAACCTTTTTTTATGAGTCATTGGTAGCACTTTGTCCATTGCATGTTGCCAGCCTTTGATCGTGTGCATTGAGCAGAAAAGAAAAGGGTGGAAGGAGGTTGGTAGTAACTGTTTAAGAATCAGGGCAATCTCTTTTTTCCAACCAAAGTAAAATCTAAATGCAGTCAAATAATGGGATGCACAGCTTCCCATTAATTTGGCAAGACCTGACAAAAATAAGTTGAAGAGGCTGTTCAAAAGAGGAAGAATTGGTGTTGCAGTAATTAGCAATACATTACATAAATAATGTATAGCACTTAGAAAAATGTTGGGGTGATGAATACATGAAGTATGTAATCAACAGAAAATGTTTTATTGTTACATAATAACACATTATGTAGATGTATGAATCAAGAGTAATATATTCTCTATTCTGCCATTAATAAACCATTTAGTCTATTTAATTTTACATTAAATTTTAAATATTATATCATAAATAAATTAAATCAAATACATATGCAATATTTTTTCCTTCCCCCCCCCACTCCTCACATCTTATCTACTTGCAGTTTCTCCCATTAAGAGAGAAAAGGCTGGGCAGACTGTTCTGCTGGTGCCTCACATGTACCACAAATTTTATTTTTTATTTTATTTGCTCTTAGTTAACATGAAGAGGCAGCTTTTACAGCTATAGAGATCTACATTTGTGTTTCTTTAAATAACTGCAGTAGGTCTTCATGTAAATAACTTAGACATTGGTTATAGAAGTGTTCTTCCAAACCTGCAGGTGGAATTTAATTCATAAGCACAGCAAACGTAAAGAGCAACATGGTCAGATACAGGACCTAACCATTAAATACTTCAACAGAAAGTTAGCAAAATGCTGAAAAAAAATCTTGCAGTAAATGGAAAGAAAATTAAAAAATAAAAAATACTATCCCTGTAGTTTAAAAATTAGTAGTAGGTTTAAACTGTTCCGCCTTCCTGAGCAGCAGGAAGCTGTACCCATGGCACATTTCATACATCTACACTGTAGTAATAAGCTTCCTTTGCCATCTCCCTGTGTCCTTATGAAGCTGGAGGGTGGAATTGTTTGTTCATAGATGGTAGGCTCGAAACACTTAGCAAAGTATATTTTCCTTCAACTGAAAATCCCTCATCTAATTAGGAGACATAACACCACAATGGCATATGGATTTATTTTTTAACCATTTTTTCTGCTTCTAAATCTGATGTTGTCCTATACCCTACTCTCTACAGTACTCAGTGGGCCACTGCATAACACAAGCTAGAGGGGTTTTAGACCTAGATGGCTCTGGAAATGGAAGTGGACCTAGAATATTTTTTATTTATTTACAGTGGATGATTGACAAGGCAGAACTCATAACAACTGAAATGTCTCACTGAAAAAATATGTATGGCAATCTTGTCCTCTTGGTAGGCAGGGCTTCAAATAACTGTAATAGCTCACTTAAGGTGTTAACAACCCAGATCTGTAAACTGGTGCCAAGAGTGCGGCAGATTTACCAGTCTGTTAAAATGTTGCTGTAAATGAGTCTTAATGGATATGAAGTCTTTCTGTAGAGTTACAAAGTATTAAGAGTTAATGGACTGCATTTGGAATTCAAAACCCATGTTTTCCCAATACTATGTCAGTGTATAATTTTTCATCTTCCTCACCCTTATAGAATTAATTAACAGTAAAGTTCACTGTGTCCTTCTCTCCCATTCTCTGTCCGTCCTAAGGCAAAAGAGAACCTCTGGGCGAGCAGCCAGTGTATATCTACCCCTTACCAAGTGCAAGCTGTTCTTGAAAGGCAGCTTTACCATTTACTGTGAACCAAGTTCTGCTCTCAGAACTCAAATATCTATCTGCTTGGCAACTTTATAAGGGGAAGCAAAAGAGCAGAGAACAGTTTTAAATTAAAGTTCTAAGCTGTTTGAAACACAGTGTTTCCTTGTTTTCCCAACCAAGTTTTACATGATAGTCTGGCCAACAAGTAGAGGAATTGCATAAACAGTGGGAGTGCTCTTTGCCTGTTAGTGTGTCAGCCAGAAATGAGTTCTGCAAAAGACAAGTCTCATTCAAGGGTAATGGAAAGGAGCTGCTTTACCTTTTTTTTTTTTTTTGGTTTGTTTGTTTGTTTTCTGTGTAAAGACACATAGAACTGTTTAGGTCAAAAAAAGACCTTTAAGATCATCAAGTTCTACTGTTAACCCAGCACTGCCAGGGCGATCACTAAACCATGTACCCAAGTGCCACGTCTACTTGTCTTTTAAGTACCTCCAGGGAAAGTGACTCAACCATTTCTCTGGACAGCCTGTTCCAATACTTGGCCATGTTTTCAGTGAATGAAGTTTTCCTAACACCCAATCCAAACCTACCCTAACACAATTTGATGCCATTTCTTCTTTTCCTATTGCTTGTTTCTTGGAAGAAGAGATCGGCCTCCTTTCAGGTACTTGTAGAGAGCAATTGTAGGGAGCATCTCATTGAGAAAGGTGTCTGTGACAACTACAGAAGACATGCCATGTGAAATAGCAGTTGCTGTAGCAAGCACATGATTTCTGTGTTCCAGACCAATATATGCTGATTGCATTAACCATATTCAGCATGCAGCAGTCTCTGGTGCAGGTCCTGGTATCAGTGAGAGCAGTAGTCCTGGGCTGATCTTGTTTGCTGCAGCATCCCTGCTTGAGTTGGATGGCAGGGCAAAAGCCCAGCTGTGCCAAGTACATGCCCTGGTTCTACAGCTGGCTTTGCAGACATGATATTACGCCAAGTTCACTCTGTTGTGGCTTGGAAGACAAGGTTTCTGTTGGCTGTTAAAATAGGACCTGGAATCAGCAGAACAGAGCAACTAGTCTTTAATTTGGACTTGGAAACTGATTCAAGCCTCCACTCCTTTGGTTGTCGAGACCTGTATTAGGTACACACTTGGTCTGTACACCTTTTCTCGTCAAAATAAACTGAATGTAACCATGTTACATAAAGCTTTATGTTTGCTAAGCACCTGAACCATGTGATCTTCAGAGAATAAATGCTGTTTGAGAGAAGCACATGGCGCTCTGGTCACTCTTCTGTCAAATAACCAGGGCTCTCATTGCATCCTGTAGAGCTTCATCTCACAAACAGGATTAACTCAGAGAGCAACAGCTTTTTGCGGAAAGTCTAAAACCATCTCAAAGGAGCAGCACTTTACCACAATTTTTTCTCTTACCGTTAATTATCTGTGCCTTATCACAGTGATTCCCCTAGCTGCCCTCTATCCATGTCACTTGAGGGATAAGCCTGTGTGACAAGTAAGAGAAGTGGCTAATGCCACTTCTGAGCGGGAACAGTAGGCTTTCCAGCATGACTCTGGACTTTCTGATGATATTCACGTCCACTAACCATTACTTTCCACATTTCACCATCCTACCTTGATTGCTAGGATTTTTTTTTTTTTCCAGTGAGGAGCCCTCAGGCAGCAAATACCATAGGGAAAACTTCCTGATTCTAGTCAGGTCCATCCAAAAAGGAAAACTAAATATATGCTTAATCATTTTTAAGAGAAACTGCAAGCCAAGAGGAAGCCTCTTATGAGGCTCTTTTTCTATTGCACCTTCTTAAGGAGAATAGCATAAAAAGGAAACAAGCATAAAGGAAGGACAAAGCGAGAAGGAAAAAATAATAGCAGAGTAAAAGGATTTTTATTTGTATATATGTGTCATCACTTGAGTAACAGTGTCTCTCTGATTAGTTTTTGCATGTCCATATTAATAACTGTGTAACATGTGGGACTGTGATTTATTGCTTCTAGCACTGGTTGAGACTTGATTTAACATTGAAAATGGATAAAATGAAGTGCCTCACAGGAGAAATTTAGAGTAGATTCATTTATTTTCCCCATTCTTGATCATCAACCACAGGAATCACCAGAAGATTGTTTTCCATGTATACGAGATGCACTTGCTTAAGCACTAGCTTAGGGATGTTTCAGGGATTTCTAGGCTTTGCAGATAAGCTGGTTCTGTGACACCAGTAACAATGCTATCAGACCCATGTGGTCATTTCTTTTGGATTTTCTGACTCTGGTAATGTTGCTCCACAATTGCCTCAGGAGAACTGCTGCTAAGGAAGATAAATATAAATTCCTAAGCAGGTCACACGGAGCAAAACAATGCCCTCTGCTGTTTTTTCAGTCAGTTTCAGAAGTCACGGTTTCATTCATGAGAAATGTGTAAGGCATACAATAGTTGGTTGATTTTGGCACTGCAAAAACTTAGTGAGTGAAGAGCTGTACATGTTTATATTCAGATTGGCAGGTTTATATCTAAATATTGACATAATTGCATGCATTTGCCTTTCTGTCTCAAAAGCAATAAGTGAACCTTTACTTCTTCAAACTGATATCTTCTCTGATCCAATCTGACATGTTAATGACAAATATTTAACTTTTTTCAACTTGCAATTTTGAAACAAGTTGACAGAATCTGGATGTAATCAAGAACGCTTAACATCAGTAAATCAAATATCAAGGGAAGCTTAAGCTTGGTTTTGTGCTGAGCATATAGTTTTGTGGTAAACTGGTGTTTATGATCCAATCTAGTAAGTTAAGAATATGAGTTGTCATATTTCAGTGTAGCCTTTTTTTTTTTTTTTCTTTTTAACAACAGAACAAAGGAGTACTAAGCAGTGAGGACTTAACTCTCTCCTTTCTATTTTTTACTTTACTACCTCTCAAGAAGTAAAGACATATAAAATCAGAATGGTTTAAAGATCATCTAGTTCCAACCACCCTGTTGTGGGCAGGGATACCTCATTACTAGATCAGGTTTCTCAGATCCCAATCCAACTTGGCCTTCCAGGGATGGGGCATCCACATCTTCTCTAGGCAACCTGTTCCAGTGCCTCACCACCCTCACAGTATTTTTAATATCTAATGGAACCATACTGTTTTTCAGTTTGAAGCCATTCCCCCATGTCCTGTCACTACATAGTCTTGTAAAAAATTCTCTCTCCATCTTTCTTGTAGGCTCCCATCAGGTGCTGGGAGGCTGCAATCAGGTCACCTCGAAAGCCTTAATTATAGAAGTAGCATACAAAGTAACAAGACATAATTATATCTCGCTTGTTGCTGCAGTATAACAAAGGCAATGCAACATTTCCATTAGGACAATATTGTTCCACTGTAATAGTTGGCTGGTAACTGGAGTGGAACCATAATGCTGGGGAATGCAGAGAGACTGCTTTCCAGAGATGCAAATTAGAAGTTGTGTTTCTGTAAATACCTTGTGGTCTGTTTTTTTCATGCAATGCTCTTCATGGGAAAAAAAAATATTTTTTACTATAAAAGGTGGAGGAAAGCAGAAAAAAGTTCTGTTAGTCATACAGTAAACTACTACTTGGTAAAAGTATCTTTACTTGTGTATGTTGCTTTTCAGTGGAGAATCTTTAAGCATCTTACAACAATGCAACTTTAAGTAGCAACTCACAATGATCTAGTGCAGTAGGAAAGTATTTTAGCAACATGCTGATAATTGATACCTCAGCTAAACTAGGGGGCAGAGGCTAGGTCTAGGACTTTTTGTTTCCATGTGTCCTCCTTTAACCCTGAATTCCTATTTTGCTTTTTGATATACATTCAGGGGAAAAAACCCAAACCAGTGCTATTCATTAAATACAGTAATAATTTCCTGTTTGACAATTATGGGACTTTTAAATTTGTAAATTATTTTTAAAATATATTTATAGTCACAGCTGTGGAAAACAATTCAGATGCTGACTGCTTTGCATTTTGCTCGCTGGAGCTAGGACTTGACTGCTAGCAGATCCTGTGAATCACTGGAGTCACTTGTTGACTAGAAGTTTTATCATGAGAGAGTAGAGACTCAGATAACCTGAATGTTTCCATGGACAATTCTAATTACTGACTGAGTTTGCTGCAGCCCATGGGCAAGGGACAGTTAAATTGTCACTCACAAAAATTTTTTAGAAAGGGACAGGAAGTAAATTCATGAAGCCATGCTTACAGCTCTGCTCGTCAACACAGCTTCACTTATGACACTAGAGAATCTAACACGCAAATTAAAGCTGAAGCTCTAATTCATAGCTTTTAAGCAAATCAATGTTTTCAAACACTTTTTTGTCTAAATCATCAAGCCTCCAGCTATCTTCTGCCACTTTCTCAATCCAATGAACAATCAATATAAACTTAAATTAGCATCATTTAAACTGAAGTCTTAAGTGGGCTGTGATTAGAAGTATGTTTTTACTATGGGCTGCAGGGTGTTTTGCACATCACATTAAAACAGCCCAGTTGGTTTACACATTTTTCTAATCAGTTTCAGCTGCCATACCTTGCCACTCAATATTTCACATCACAGTTTTAAGGAAATTAAGCTCTGCCTTCTTTGGGCAAGAACAAAGAAATTCAAGAGAGTTAATAAAATATGACTCAGTACTTTCAAGCCGTTGTGCTCTCCTCAGTCCCTTCCAAAGGACCACACACTGCTTTAGGCAGAACAAAAAGGGATTAAATCAAGATAGTAGCAGTTTAAATATTATAAGTACTCTTTTTCATATTAAAATATCTAGCATTCACAGTCTTATTGCTCAGTATTTGGGCTTTTAAAAATGGTATTCATGTGTCTGCTTTAAATAACCTTTCTTGTTTTCACTGCAGTTCTAATTGTACCTGTGAAAAGTAAAGTGGCACCTGCTGTAGTTATGTCTGATGTCTCTAGAGACCTAAGACATTCTCTGAAATACAATGATTAGATCAAGGAATGTTATTCATCCTTGTCATCAGAAATTACAAAAAAAAAAAAAATAGAAGTGGCACAAAGCAAGTCCAAGGTAGCTGCAGGACAGGTTAGCATTGCTGGAAAAATTGCTTATCAGAAGGATACAGAGGAATAAATAGTAAAGGAACTGCATGCAGTGTCTGCTCTTCTGAACTTTAGAGTTTGGAGACAAAATTGATGTTTTACAGAATTTCAAGTGCTCCCAGTGTAGTAGCTCTTTGTCATGATCATCAGATCATCAAAATACTGGATTCAGTGTGGCTCTATTATGCAACTAATTTCCTCTGATTGTATCTGCTATACACAAAATCTGCCTTTTGCAATAATGGCAGTGACGGCTTTAGTAAGCCAGGGTGACAAAAATGACCAAAAGTAAATTTCTTTCAGATATTACCTGTATTTATAGTATTTTGATTTCTTGGAAAATAACAATATGGAGAGTTGATGTGCCAGAGACCACCAAGTAAGGTTTGCTGGCAGAAGCTAAGACACATGGTATATCTACTCTGTTCAAGCCTTAGTCATGTTTCTGTGCTCGTGCATACGATGCTGAAGACACTGACCTTGACATCTGCTTCCCTGGAAGTTTAGTTGCTAAAAATCACTGAGGAGCAAAGATATGTTCTGTAGCTCTTACTTATGCGTGTTGTTCTCTCTCCCTCTTCTCAGAGAGCTGATATAGGGATTTCTGCCCTAACCATCACCCCCGACAGGGAAAATGTGGTGGACTTCACGACGCGTTACATGGACTACTCGGTGGGTGTACTTCTCCGAAAGGCAGAGAAGACAGTGGACATGTTTGCCTGCTTGGCACCGTTTGACCTCTCCCTGTGGGCATGCATTGCTGGCACTGTGCTCTTGGTAGGGCTACTGGTCTACCTCTTGAACTGGCTCAACCCCCCACGCCTTCAGATGGGATCCATGACATCTACAACTCTCTACAACTCCATGTGGTTTGTGTATGGATCCTTTGTGCAACAAGGTAAGAGAGAGAGGGATACTCTGCCTTCCAGAGAAAACCTATATATCCTCCCCATTGCTATAGAGACCTTCCTTTTCCCTGCCTTCCTGTCACAGCCCACAAGGAACTGGGAGCACTGGAAAGCCTTGTGCTAAAAGGTTTTCTAGATATTTGGCTGCCCAGTGTGGGAACCATGAGAAGTTTGGAGTACTATATGCTAGCTTGTTGTGATTTGTTGTGTCATTAGAAAAAGATGATTTTCCTTTGGGTAAAAAAGGAAGGTATTTTTCATCATTTGCTGGAGAATTATTCATCGTTAATGAGTGCTGTGTTCTTACTCAGAGAGAAAAAGCTGGGATTAGGATTTTGAACTAGACTAGTCACCATTGCTAAATGGTCTTATTGTACCTGATGTTCTTTCCTCCCTCTTCTGATTTGTTTTGATTTTCTTACATAATGTTTAGACTCAAGCTTCTCTGGCCTTCCTGACTGCTTTCTCAATCCCTTCTAGCATGTGGTATGGCCCAGGCAGGTCCCCCAATGCTGCTTATATTCCCAAGTCCTTCACAATGTACTTCTGGCAGAGTTTTAACTATGCATCGTAAAGACATCAGGGACTGCAGATCTTGGCTGGGTATATACTGCTTAGAATTCTGGTCTACGAGTTATGTTGTAATGCAAACTGGAATAAGAAAACACAGCTTAATATAAGAGCAAAGAAGGTTTAGATAATAACACTTGACAACAAAACAGAACAAATACCTTCTGGCTTATGCATATAATTGTTCGTCAGTCACTACTGGCACTGCAGGTTCACCTATTTCTAATTGCACAGAGCATCTGCTCTACAAAGAACCATGGCCACTGCAGCTTCCAAACTCCCAGATTGTTTTTTGGATTTTAGCATGAATTTGGATATAATAGTAAAGGTAAAGGTATAATCACTGTCAATGTGTAATTTAGAATTACATTATTCTCTGTTAGAAACAATCAGGTGGCACACATAAAAGCTAAAGGTAGTCATGAAAATCAAGTATGAAACTCCTAAAAGGGAAAAAAAGCTGCCTTAATGTCACTGTCCAAAAAAAGAGAAGAAAAGCTGAGGCTTTCCACAAGAGGCATAATTTTGAAAACATAAACACAGAGACATAGCTTTTAAAATTATCATTTGCATTGAAAGGTTGTGGCCAGATGAAGAAACCTAAAGGGATTGTTTCATGCTTGTTATGATTTATGTTTTGGGTTTTTTTAACCAAAGACTTCAGAGGCAACTGAAAGCTACAGAAGTTTTTTGAATGTATGTGGGTGGGTTTATAAAGTTTTCTTTCTGTCCAGAATATTCCCAGTGTAACTGTTTAGGGAATTCAACTGTGAGAGAACAGTTGGTCTGTTACAGAACAAGACTCATTACATCTGTCTTCCTGTTAGGTTAGAACTTGTGAATTAGTGTCTTTACTGCATGAATGCGAGTCATTTTACATAGGTTTATTAGCCTTAGCATCCTGGCTGTACTCCCAACATTAGTCCCTAAAAGCTTTATAGGAAACTGCCCAAGGTTTAAAGGAGGCAAAGCTAGTTTAATCACACACTTCAATCTGGATAATTCTTATCTGGTTTGTCCAAGTTAGCCTGTTAGCTTGGTATCCTGAAGTTGCCTAAGTCATAGTTCCAGAGTGGCAGCCCACAAGGGAGCCCTTCAATACAGGCTCAGTTAGCTTACAAAGGGTTTTGACCAGTCAATGAAAATGACTGCTTAAGGAGTGCTTAGAGGGAAGCCCTGAATTCAGCATGAAGTTGATGGAGAAGTTAGATGAAAAGAAGTGAGACCAAGTGACAGAAAGAAAGCAGAATTCAATAGGGGGAGGAGAAAAAGTAAATAAAAGGAATTTAGTTAATGAGATCTGCATCCACTCCATATAGTGAGAGGGACATGAGGTGCAACTCAGAATTATTAAAACCAGCTGATGGTACATGGCATCTGGGAGCCCCAAAACTGTTATGGGACTTCAGAAAAAGAAATTGATAGAACCTGGAAGGTGAGAATAATTATTTACAGAGAGAGAAAGAGATCCTACCAACCGGATTTTCAACACAAGTCCATAGAATTAGCTAGAATAATATAGAACATTTACTTGGCTCTTGCTGAGTGAGGGAAAGCCATAGATACATGTCTCCTTCAAACAACATGCAGTACTATCCTTAATTTTTTAGAGGGAAAAATTAAACACATTTAGTAATCAATTAATATCAAAGTATATGAAACTTACAGATTGATTTAAACATAAGGTCTCAGAAATCCAGTGCAAAAGAGTAAGAGATCCATTTATAATGTCAGCCTGTATTTCGCATTCAATTTGAATATAACAAAAACTATATTAACTGAAGCATTATTGTTTACTAACCCTTGTGAATACAGGCAAATGAAAGTAATTTTTATTGACAGGGTAACTGGCTATTGTGATAATTTTGCCTCTGTTTTCACTCATCAGGTCTTCATTTAGCAGAAAAACTCTGCAGATTTTATTTGTTTTGGAATAGCAAATCTGTTGCTATTAATTGTGATTGGCATATCTTAAGTGCAGCAGCATGGGACATTTCAAATACTGTCACTTTCACTTAAGAAGTCTTTCAGCTGCTGATGTAAAGCATGACAAGGTACTCATTTCTGTTATCAAAACATACTGCCAAAGATGCTTTTATATCCTGTGCTGACAGAAACAAAGCAGCATGAACCAAGGATTGCTAGTGCTTTGATAGTTCTGGATTCTTTGTTTGGAGCTAGCTAGCACTTTCTGGCATCATCTTTTTCCTTTCTCTAGCTAGAGGAAAAATTTGCAGGCACTCCAGACCTGCCATGGCTCTGAAGACAAAGAGGCCTCTGGTTCAACAATATAATAATTCTTTAAGGAAACCCATAAACTATTATGATTGAAAGAAAAAGGACTTATTTTGCTCATTTCTTCTGAAATAGTTAAAAACAAAAAAAGAGAAGAAATAGCTTTAGTTCAGTGTCCCTTTTTATTTTTGTTCAGCCTGATGTCCTGTTCAAATTCTATTAACAAGATTTAACCTTTCATAATTTTTAACAAGTTTTAACCTTTTGCAAGTTTTGAAACACCAGAGAAAATTACTACATGGTTATCTGGAGACAAAAGTCAACACAGATCAATCCAATGATTTTTAAGGCAGGTCTAGGATTACTGTCATACACAGTTGTGAAATTTAAGTATTTTTAGTTGCTTCCTTAAAGGTAGACTGAAACTTAATGCACTGCTAGTTCTATCACTTAAACTTAGGTCTTGAACTTGGCTTTAATTTTTCCCCCCGCTATGTTTCAGTGACCAATCTAGGTATCATTTTGAGATTCTGGTAATATACAGGTATATTTTAAGTTACCCTTTTTATTTAATATGCATTCATTACAGAGATCAATCGAAATAATATACATTACTTTTGTAACATATGTGTGATTTTTTTAATAGAGACAATTTTGAGGATAAAGCTGCAATGTAACTGGGGAGGTTCAAGTGTATAAACTACAAAGGGGTTTGTTTTATTATCCTGTACTCCAGCCCTTCATTTAAAAAAAAAAAAAAAAGAAAAAGAAAAGAAAAAGAAAAAAGAAAAGGTGGTCAGTGCATTGTAATGCTTTGGCTTACTATCCAATATACTCTCTGAATCTGCAATATACTGTGGGCACTAAGAAGGTAGAGACTGTTAGGTGATCTTGGCCATGCTGCTGTGGATTATATTAAATACAAATGCTTCTGACTCTGAAGTACTCATTCAGGCATGAGCAGTTTAGATAATATCTGTTATCTCAGAGCTGTCTATTTATGTCTAAAGATGAAGCAAATTCAGAGATTCAGGCTGTGGCGGATTGCAGTTGTGTTGAAATTCAGTGTCACGGCTTCTGAAGTTATTCTTTTCCACTTGCTCATCCTAGAAAACTAAGTGGCTAAAGCTCTGTATTTTGCTTCTTTTGAAAATTGCCTTCTGTCAGTTGGACAGAAAATGTTCTTACGGTTTCCTTTTCAAGTGAGCTTCCTGTCTCTCTCTCCCTCCATAATTCCCCTTGGCTTCTCAAGCCCTTCCTCACACATCTTGTTCTCTGTTTGTCTCACACTGCAGGTCATTGTCAACATTGCTGTACATTCCTTTTGGAGTGATAACTCATTAACCCCAGTGGTCCTGCTTCTTCTGCTCTTCCCCATTGATCTGGCTCCTTCACAGGTTTCTGTTAGTATCTATTCAACAAAGCTAAACAAGGAGAAGCACAGAGTCCTGCCTCTGGGGAGGAACAACCCCATGCACTGGTGCGTGCTGTGGGCCCAGTTGACTAAGAACTGTCACAGGTTGTGTAGGGAGCTTGTGGAGTCTCTATCCTTGGAGTTACTCAAAAGCTATCTGGACACAGTCCGAGGCAGCCAGCTCTAGGTGGCCTTGCTTGGGCAGTGCATGTTTGCACAAGATGATTTTCAGAGGTCCCTTCCTACCTCAGTGAGTCTGAGGGATATATGAATAATGATATATTATGTAGTCTTTGCTCTGACTTTTGTGCTACTCTATACAACCACATTTTGCCTTCTCTTCAGCTGTAGCACTGTTGCTATTCCCTCAAATTTTGCCCTTACTAGAACTTGCCAATGTTGGGAACCTGCCATATGAACAGGGACCAAAGAACAGTCTCAGAGAAGAAACTTGGTGTTTCTAAAAACTTTACTAAAATCTTCATCAATATTAACTGGATCAACTCACTGCAATGGCAAAATGACTATTTATACTTGCTGGGAACCTGACTTCATCTCCTGAAGGTTTTCTATTATCTTCCTATTAGGGGCTCTTGTCATGAAATACTCTAGGGAGCTCTCTGCATTCACCATTACTGGAGAAAATCAATGATTTAAGGAACAGAATTTCAGGATTTAGAGCTATTCCCAACTCTTTCTGTGTAATAGATCCGTTTTGGAGACAGGTGAAATGCTGCATGATTTTTACCAAGAACTTGCAGAGGAATGTTCTGGAGGATTTTATTTTCAGAGGAGTCTCTCAAATTTTGCTTCAGAATACAGCAATACACTTACTTAGTTTAATAGAATTCAACTCAATATAGACAAACTAATGAAGTTATAGAAAATTTCAATGTTTTATATTTAATATGAAAAACACGATAAAAGGCTTAGTCTGTCTCTTATGCTGTCTCATTCTGCTCATTTTGCTTCAAATTTTTCTCTGGAGGGGGAGGCATTTCTGAACTGGACTGTCAGGGTTTTAGATTTGCAGGTAAAGATGCAAAGCTCTGTTTCACTTGGAAATATCTGTATGAAAGAGAACCAAGGAGATAATTTTTTTTTTTTTTGCTATAATGGGAAATATCTTTTAAATGGCTGAATAATTCAAGATTTAATCACTTCTCTGTGATTGCAGTAAAACAAACGTCCATTATAATTTTATAAATGGAATTTTACCATAGGATAATGTGTGCTTGAAATATTGCCCTTAAAAGTATTATTTTCTTCAGATATCTTAATACTTTTGCTTAACCTAGGAAAGCTATGAAATGGATGATATTAAAGCATCACTGGTGGGCCATTTTTTGTATCCCTTTATGTTTTGATTCGTTGAAAATGCTGGTCACAACTGGAGATTTTGATTGGTCATAAGTGGGGTCTGTAATGGTCAATTATGTTCATAATGCCCAGTAAATGAGCAAATCTTACTGTTTGCCTTGTGTAAATTACATTTCATAAGAGTAATAAAACAGACTCCAAGCCTTGGCAGTTCTCAGTCATTATAATACTTCTTGATTGGTTAAAGCTGCTCAAAATTCTCAGTCTTGCTCCTTGTATTACCACCCAAGGTGTGATATAATCCTCCTGAAATGCACTGCCTGGAGTCTGCTGTTGCTTAATAAATTACTCCATCTTGCTTATCTCACTCTCAGCATATCCCTATCAGCAGGAAACCATTATGCTGTAACAATTTTTGTAGCAAAATTTTCTCTTAATTAACTGTGCAGCAATCTCTGTGTATTTAATATTCAGAGGAAAACTCTAAAATAATTTTTTTAAAACAGTGTTAGAAATCAAGTGTATCTTCACATGTATTATTTAGTGGTAAAACCTTATTTCTCTTAGGGTTGTTTTTTTTTTTTATTAAAAGTTTCAGTAAATAAAAAGGTCCAGTATAAAGGCTTTAGGACTAAGACATAGTTCTTAATTTGGATTCTGCACCTAATTTGCTGGCTGACTGTAGAATCTTTATTTAATATCTTAGATATCATTTGTCAATTGTAAAATGGAGATATTACCCATCTTGCTTCATAAAAACATGTTTTATATCTTCTGATATAAGGCAAAACTTAAATGCCAGTCTCATTAATTAACTATTTTAATTGCTTTTCAAACTAATGCCAGCCTTGACATATTCCTGTAGCAAGGGGCACAGACTTGCTGAGCCTAAAATGCACAGCACTCTGCTGAGAAAATGAAAGTCAGATACCAAACATGTTACGAAGCAAACCATATACACCAGCAGCTATATTTGTGATATTATAGCTCCACCTTTAAATATGAAACCCCCAAATTCTCATGTTATATAGTAAATCTAGGCTCACGTATTAGTAAGTATATGTACCTTCATAAAGTCGTCTCTCTGAAAGGACTACTGCAGCCCTGTACCCATCCTCTTTTTCTGTGTGTCTCAGTGCTTTGGTCAGTCCTCTTGACAGCATCAAAAAATGAGTTAATTTTGGCTATTGTGTCCTATGTCTCAAATGTGTGTGGAAAATACAAGTGATTACCAGAGCTGACAGCATATACTGAGAGTTATTGCCACGTATACAGTACCCATTTGTAAACCTTGGATGTAGCTTTATGTACTTTCAGAGGTTTACTTGATTGTCTTCTTTTGAAAATGTAATTCTAAGCAATAACCATGCTCCAAGTAATATGTTCAGTAGTGTGGGCATTTGTTTGCAGCAATGTGATATCACTAGTGTTAAACTACGGGGGATATGTTTGGATTTTTCCCTAATTTGAAGTTAAGAGTCAGGCAGTTCTCAGAGGCATCTAAAATAATGCATTTCTATATCTTCTCAGTGCCTGGTTGCTTGAGTAATAGTACCAGGTACATGAGGCAGTATATTTAGAGATGTTGTGTCTGACAAAACTTCTCTGAGGAGGTGGAGAAGAAATGGCACTGTGAAAGCCCAAAAACACCTGAGTTCCCCTAGGACTAGGTCCAAGCCTGATGAATTGACTGTGAGAACATAATGTCTGTCTGGCTGTAGTATAAATGTTGATCAAGACCAAATGAGGCAAAAGGAAAGTAGAATCAGATGTCTGTGTCATCTGTCCATCATTCTGTGTTCTTTCAAAAGCATCCTACAGTGAATGTTTTACTCAGGACAGTTTCTCTAATTGTTATAATTTCTTATGTGACTTTATGCTATAGTTGGGTAAAGAATGGATAAATTAGATTCAGATTAAGTAATCAATTATGACTTCTCAGTGTTCACATGTGTATAATGTGTATTTAATTGAGACATGGAAGAACAATTAAGTCAGGAATGGAGTGTTTCTTGTATGGAGGAGGATTGTAAACTCCATTTTTATCTTCAAACAAGTTTAGAAGCTGAAGGGGCAAGCCTTACTTGTCCTGCTATTTGATTTTCCTGCACAGAAGCTTACGCTTCAATTGGCAACTGTGGCTGTGTAAGGTAGGGAGGAAGTGACTAATGAGTTTTAGCTTTCTTAAAAATAAGAAATCCTTCTGCTTGGATTACAGCAGTTTCATCCACTAAACAATCAGCCTTTTTCAGCTGAGGACATCCAAGGCACCAGATGAGCATGGATTTAGAAGGGAACCCATGGAGCCCATGGTAGTTTTCTGTTGCTCTTCTGCTCTGTGGGGAGGCCCTCCCCTGCAACAGCTGTTCCATAGCTGTGTGCACCCATATGGATCTTCTTCGTAACACCAACTGGTGGGTAGGTGCCAGGAAAATTGCCTGAAAGCTCTAAAGACACAACTAGCAAGGACGTTTTCAAGCTGCTGACAGGAAAGTCTCCCTCCTTTCTTCAGAAGCTGAGGGTTTTTTCTTCAGACCTCTTGTAATATTAAGTTTTCTATAAAAGCAGTAAACCAAAATTAATATTGAAAGGAAACAATTCTACCAAATTATTTATTTTTTAACTAACCTGTTCCTTTCTCTGATTGTTGAGATGCAGGACCAGTCTCAGCAAATATGGGAAAATGAGAGCTAAATGAAAGCTGTTGGGGTTTTTATTTAGGGGATTTTGTTTGGCTGGAGTTTTTTTATTTAGTCAGCTTCTCAGCATGCAAATTAAGGGGACTGCCTTCATTATAGCAGCATCCTAGTGTAGGAACCTCCTGCTGCTTAATTTTTATTCTTTCACCGTCAATAGTGGAGGGAGATATCCTAAAGCAGGACTTTACCTTTTCAGTATTTTTGAAATTAGAGATGGGGCTGGGTGAAAAATGTGATACCTCACCTACCAGACAAAAAGTGAGATGAAGGAACACATGTGGTTTTGTCTGAAGAGTCTTCATTCCCCACACTAGGACAGAGTAAAGGTAACAATAAGGGGAAATAAAGTCTTCTGCAAACAGGCTGTTAAGGAACAGAGATAATGAATCTATTGAGTGGGGCGTTCGTTGTTCATGCTCAGATATACTTGCTAATAGAACATTTTTAGCTATAAGTATGTATTTCATTCTTACAATAGCTTCTTTTATTTCTATATCCCCAAAGAGAAAAATCCTCACTAGCCTGTAAAGTCTCCTTTGAAATCACTTTTCATTTCTAAAATATCTGAGTTGTGATCTTAAAGAGGGTGATGGCTGATTTGCAGTAAAAACCAGGTTATTCAACTTTCAAACATAAGTATTTGTATTAGTGATTTTCATCAATAAATGACATTATAGCATTATTCTCTGTGAAACTTAAAAGGATGAGGGTTTCATTCTCTCCTCTGTTCACTGTCGTAATACTACTTTAGGTCATCTGACTTTTACAGATCACTTTGATACCAACATTACAGGATGTACCTGAAGTGGAATTTTAGTCTAAATTTTAAAATGTGTTATTTGGGAACATAATTAGAGCTCCTGTACTAGTGATGCTTGAATCTTAAAAGGTTAGGAGTTCACTGCAGAGAAGCACTCTGAAAACTAAAGGATAATTGAGTTATTGACATGAAAACTGAACTAATGTATCCAAGATGCCTGTGATTCATTTGCCTCTGAAGTAGTCAGGTGTCACTCTGTGATGGATGCTTGGAAATCTTGCAAGAACAGATTTATAGAAAACCTCATAATTCTTTAGAAGTCCAAGCAAAAAAATCTATTTTTTAATATGTGATTTAATTTTATTTTTTTTTATTTTTTTTTTATTTCCTTCACCCCCAAACTCTTGAATCACAGAGTTATGCAGAGGTAAAAATATTATGGGGGAAAATACCTGTCAAAAGATGTGAAGGCTTTACTGGAATAACTGTTTGTCCTTATGGTCTCACTGGATTGTTTTTTATTTCGCTTGGTTCATAGTTGCTCAATTTCAGCCAAAGAGGACTCTCTCCCTCATATTGATAATGTCGTCCCTGACAGGCTCTTAGCTAAAGCCACCCTTTAATACCTCATTAACGACATTGTTGAGCTTAATGTTAATTTTATGTACAGATGGTCTGTTTGCAGTCCATTGTGCACAGTTCTTTTCTCTGTCCCTGAAGGTACTATATATAACACTGTCAAGAGTCTATGGAAAGGCTACCACTATGCAAACTGTATGTGACAGTGAGCTTCTTTACCACTTAGGAATATGTACCAGAGAGGATAATTGTGGTTCATTGTTTGAGGCTTCAGAGCATTTGAATACAGCCATTAGTAATCGAGAGATTAGGTCTCAGCATCCCTTGAAATCTAATCTAAATGTTGCCAGTGTGCAAGGTTATTTGTTAAGATCCAGTGCCAATATCCTGTAAAATAATAGCAAGCATATATCACTTTGATGCATTCACAGTGGCTGCAAATTGCGCCTTTATACGGGCATGCAGTCAAGTGCAATCTTAAAAGCACACATTACAGCACTGCAGGAGAGGATCCCCAGAAGCTCCTTGTGTTTCTTGCACATGCACATTGAGCTCCAGTCCGTGTTTGTCTCCGTGTGTGTGTGTGAATAACTATATCATGCAAAATTACTATCCTGTGTTGTAAAAGTGGCAACAAAAGATAATCTGGTCACAGAATGTATTTATTTTCTTTAGCAAAGAGCTGTTGATAAAATTGCTAGGTTTATTGCACAATTATTTATGATTATGTAATGTAATGGTACCATGTTTGGTAACTCCAAAATTAAATTTGAAACCCTTCTAAGTCTTCTAATAAACCAGTTCATTTCAACAGCATTAATACAATATATTTTGGCCAACGGATTCATTAGAGATGGGCAGCAAGCCTCACAGTTCCAATGTGGTCATAGTTACAGATATCAAAAGATGCACTTTCAAATATCAAGACTTGTATGTTATTTCAGCATCTGGATATGTGTAGTTTAAGTCTAGTAATTCTTCATCTAAGAGGTCCCAGTAACTTCAGTAAATACAAGCAGATGCCTCCATTTTTAAACTTTAGCTGCAATCATTACTTCTCTTTTGTAATGACAGTGGAAGAGCAAAACAAAATATATTTTATGGTACATTTTCCAGAACTTTTAGAAGTGCTTTAAAGACTAGTCATCTCCCCTCTTTCTGTGTAATTATGTTGCACAAGTTACTACAGTGTATTGGCATTAATTACTGCACTATTATTTGTATTTTTTTTCTTATGAACTTTGATTTTCAATTGTAAACATATTGTGCTAATTCCACAGAAAAACAGAATCTGACTACTGCAAAATTATTAATATCAGGAATAAGTCATTAAGCTTGTTAGTCTAGGCATAAAAGCCAGGAATTAATTCTTATAACTTTGAAGAGTCATACTGTAAATACTATATAATAGAAATTATAATCTGATAATGTATGTTATTGAAGTATCACAGATACCAGGAGAAGCTGGACCACATCTATTTTCTACATGGCGCTATGACAAGCCTCCTTTCCCAATTCTTGCATTATTATCACCATTTCATCAAGATGGGTGAAACGATTTATTGTTGTGAAGGGAATTATAAATATACTATAACTAATACATTATTCTAACATCACTTTAATCAGGTAATTATCAAAGGACTATTTGGCCTTTAAGGACATTGATTTAATGGGAATTAATTTAATGATTGAACACTGTTTGTGTAACATTATCATTGCTAGTGATGCAGAAAATTGGAATCTCAGCTCAGCTGAAAAGAGTTTAGACTTTCCATTATCACATTAGATCCCTTTCTACTGGAATGTAGTTATTAGACCCTTTTTTATATTTTCAGTATATATTTAAATGTTTGGGTTTTATCTAAAAATTTCTGAATAGAAAAACTAAGTTAAAATTTTCATCATTGTACTGTTCTCCTTTTTAATAGAGGCTTGAATTTCTGCTTAAAATAGCCTTAAAGAAAGTCTATTAGATTTTAGTTTTTACTTGCTATTGCTTTTCCCTGATTTTCTCTGCTTTTTTCTCTGCAAACCTGATCATTATGTTTAGGAGAAAGAGGTCTTTGGTTTATGGAATAGTTTTACAGCTATAAAAACAGAGTAGCTTTAAAAACTAGTAGCAGACAGAGCACTGTTCTATCTAGATTATTTGGAGGCTGAATCCTGCATGGTGTAGTCACAGCTTAGTGGAAATGGTGAACATTATAGAAAGAGCATGTTCAGTACCTGAGGCTTGAAACAGAGTTAAAGCTGACCTTTATAGTTAAAACTCCCATTTACCTAAAGGTATGTTGTCTGGATGCCCTCCTTAGTTTGCCCTTAGGAGTGTTGTCGTCACAATTTATTTTTCATCTCTGTAGAGATGCCTCTTTACTACTGTTGTATATAAGTTAGACCCAGGGAGAAAAGGGGAGCTCTGCATAAAAAAGTGATTGGAAGCATGTGGTGAAATGGTGTGTCTGACAGACTTCTGCAGATAGATTAATTTTCAAACAAAATTTTACTCAAGGATGTCTGACAGTTCCTGCTGTACCTTGGCAGAATTTTACAAGGGAGTCTGGTGGCCAAATGGTTAGTTCTCTGCCACTAGAATGGAGCTGTTGCAGTAGAGACAGCAGGTTAGGCAGACTGGGTATTTGAAGATTGATATAGAAATAATTTGACAATAGGTGTAGAAAAGACTCAAACTTACAAACGCTGTAGGTTCCTAACCAGTGGTGGAGCCAGTGCTGTAGTAGGCTGAAATGCTTTGCACTGGGTAGCACTACTAGCCCTTTCCTTGATGCCAGAGCGTGTTCTAGCTTCAGAGGAGAGTTTCAAAGGATATGAGTGAAGACTCTTTGTTTCAGGCAAAATAGTTTATGAGTAGTCATTTGGTCCATTGTGTTGTGTCTTGGAGGACCTCTGACCAGATTTATGAGATGGGTACGTTGGCCATAACTTGATGACGTCTTAGTGACTTTACCACTGGTCCTTGATTAGCCCCAGCATTTGATATCTCAGCATGGGAAAGCATCTCTTTGTATTAATGAGAAAACAGAGCCGAGCAATGAGCCTTAGTATGTGAGTCAAATGCCAGGGGCACATCCAAACAGATACACAGCAGTAGCAAATGGAGGATTTTCAGAGGGAGTTCACAAGATATGAAATATAGCTTGGAGGTGATTACTGGCCAGCAGTAACAGAGAGTGACAAGGTAGCATGGTAATCTTTCTTTCAGATTGGAGCTGGCTCATGTCTGGCCTCCTTGGTAGGAGGTTGGGAGAAGCCTACATCTGCCTACATAAGGCTGTGCATGTACTCTCAGGTTAGCTGGCTTCCAGAATTGTTGATAGGATCTTTAAGCATGTATAAGATGCAGCTTCTCCAACTCCTTCACAGATTTCAGGTAACTAGGAGTGAATTGAAATAAGCCTGAAGGAGAGGAATGATAGTCACAGATTTTCTCCCTGTCACATAAGGGGGAGAAATAAATGAGGAGAGCTTTCTTTTGTGCATCATTGCTTCCTTTCTGGGAGTGCAATGAGGGCAGTGCTTCCCACCCAGCTGAAAGGAAACAATCTTCCAGGGAGCAAATGTAATGAGATTAGTCAGAGGATCATTACACTAACAACAACAAATGGGAGTGAGTGAGTGAGTTCAGAAGTAAGACATTAAGGGGCAAAGAATATTAATCAGGGCACCAAATGACAAATGACATTCTTTAATTGCCTATAGATCAGCATGAGAAATCTGAGTAATAAACAAGAACAGTTGAACTCATATAAATATAGATTTGGTCTTCAAGGCATTTCTGAAATCTAATTGGAATATATGATCCCTTGGAATACTGAAAGCCAAATGGACAAGGTGGGCAAAAGGGGAAGAGTGTCACTATGTCAAAATGGCTTTAGGTATTCAGAGGTTGAGAGCTTGAAAAGAACTGATCTTGACTTTTTTCTGTGGCTGTGTGCTAGTGGCTGGAGCTCAAAATGAGATGGGAGTCAATGTCTGTTGCAGACCACCAAATCACACTGGAGTAAAGGATGATTGGCTCTCAGAGTGCGTATCTGTAATGCGTCATGGAAAATGTGAGGTATAATTCAGTCTGAGTGATGTATGTTTCAAGCCTGAAGAGCTGGAGAGTCTGGAATGCACATAGAGAGCACATTGAAAGATAAAAGAACGTTGCACCAAAGTGTTAGATGCTACAAACTTCAGGGAAAAATGACATGGGGAGCAAATGTACACAGACGTGAGTCAAAGCTGAGAAAAACAGGAAGGAAGGCTTTGAAAATTTTACTAGGAACTAAAGAAACCTTAATGATATTGGTGCATTAGGTGAAGGTGATACTATTCAGAATAGTTATGCCAGAAAGACAATAAATATTTCTTTTCTGTATTTATGAAAAGCAAATTAAATATTTCCATGGCAGCTACTAGCATCAGACATTTTCAAATCAGCAAATTCAAACAAATTTAAAAAAAAAAAAATTGAAGAGAGCTTGCTGTGTAGCTTCCAGGATGTCTATTTGTTGATTTGAGTCTTGGAGCATTGGGCAAGTTTTAGAAAGCTGACAAAAAATCTAATGTTTACTTAAAGACCAAACTGAACCTTCAGTTCAAGTTTTTCTTCTGTCTTAAAATATGGATGTAACAACTTGAGAGACTTAACAAATTCAAACAGACACATAACAGTTCCAAAAGATATCACCATTTAAAAAGTCTGGTATTGAAGTTACATATTTATACAAAACATTAGCATTTCTCACAGAGTGAAAGAACAGTTCTTCTCAAAATCATCCAGAAAAGGCAAAGACTGTAGAAATAACAGGGAAAAAGGAATCCAAAGCATGTCCATGGTTAAATACACCAGTGGCGTAGAGAAAAATGCTTTATAATGCACAGTACCTGAAAAGAGAGAATAATGCTGGAAAATGGTAAGAGAGGATATGAGAGAGATTTTCAATACAGACAGAAATAGGATATGTTTGGTTTGTCCCTTAAGCACAGTGTTTGACAGATGAAAGACTTGTGTTCAGTGAAAAGAATAGGCCAGCTATAAACTCAGAAGAGCTATGATGCTGTTCGAGTAAGAATATGAAAATGTCCTCTCTCAGTTGTATGCTTGGAAGATAGACATCAAAATTTTATCTAATATTTCATATTTTAAGATTAATGAATACCTACATTTCCATGAATTTACAATGGACTCACTAAATCATAGAAGCAAATATGAACATTTCTAAATATTTCAACATTTTGATATGTTTCAAATAGCTGTTTAGAAATGGGGTTGTGTCTCATTGCCTTCACATTTATTTTTAGCAAACTGATATGTGAGAATATCTTGACAATGAAAATGCCCACTGCACATGACTTTTACTATTTTAGTTTAAAAAGAAATTCCTTGAACTTTGGTATTTGATGGAAACTTTCATAATCACTTTAGTAAAAAAAAATTAGTTCCCTTCCAATCCTACTACTTGCATTGAACCCGAAAAACAATTCCTAATATATTTTGGAGTATTGTCATTAGTATAGTAATAATACCTAGATGCAGTTCTCTCTCCTTAGGAAGTTAACACCTGAAGAAATGTTTCATGTATGAAATAAAATATCTGAATGTCTATGTATGTAATTTAAAAGACAAACGAACAAAAAAAACCCACTACTTTTTAATAAAAACTAAATGCTGCAGAAGGAACAGGTGGTCAGGTGACTAAAAGCAATGCCTGGCTCTCGAACTTGTCTAGACCTTACAGAGTCTGGCTGCCAGCCCTGCCTCCTGATCAGTTCCTTCCCCAGTCTCAATCTCCTGCAATCTGCCAATATTTGCAAGGATAGGGAATTCAGCCACTGATATACAAGCTTATTTGGAAGGCATTACCAATTCAAGGGGTTGTGTTCTGTAGAATATGTCGTGCCTGCTGTGGTCAATGGGTGTTAACTTCAGCACAAAATGTAACAGAACAAACTCAGGTTATGACTTGCCAGCTTTAAATGTTATGGAAATGAATACACTCTGCATAGGTCAAGGGAGAATGAAAAAGTATGGATGAAAAAATGAAAAGAAAGGAAGAAAAATTCATGGTGAGAGATTTTCTGACAACTTCCAAGCTGTATTTATTTCACAGCTGGTAGAAATAGGTATAGGCATCATTGACTGTAAAGTATTATTTTTGTTCCATACTGTATTGAAAATTTCCAGTTGAAAACAGGAGAGATTTTATATTATCAAGGCAGTTTTTAACAGAACAATAGCAATAGCTAATGCCCTGAAAGATTCTGCCTTTGAAGAGCTCTGCTTTGCAGAGTTTTGTAAAGATAACACAGCTCAGTCGAACTTTAGGTTTTGTTTCTCATGGCAAAAAATAGTGGAAATATAAAATGTATTTGCCTCTGTTAATACAAACTACTTCCCTTACACCCATTCTCTATTAATGTCCCTTTCACAAAGAAAACAGAAGATGTACATTGATCTAAACTATTTGCTACAGAAGTCTACACATCTTTATTTATGGAAATTGCAGATGCACAGCATAATTGATGTGACTGTTCTAACAAGCTGAAGGCTAAATTGCAGCCAAATCCCAATCCCTTGTGTTTTTTACCAAAGGCCAATAATTCACTGAATGTGGACAGAATTATTTTCTTTTTAAGAAAAAGCAAAATCAAACTCTGTCCCCAGATAACCCACCCTATTATTTCTTCACCTTCCTTTTCCAAGCACGATCAAGGTTTTTGCTTTCAAGTTTGATAGTATTACAGTTGCTCAACAAAACAGCCACAATTAATGTATTTTTCGTGGCTCCCTAAAGTATCTGGAAAACTCCTTACACAGAAATTCAGCTCACTGCAGACTGTTTGCAGAGACTATTGCATTATTAGAGGATTGAAATTTGACAAAGTTATTCATAACTGAGATACATTCTTACAGTCAGAACAGTAAGGTAGCCTTGGTGGTAAGTATTTATGACAAATTGAGTTTTACCTGTAATAAAAATCTAGTCCCTGGTATTTCCCTGGCAGTTGTGGATATCACAAATAGAAGCCACGCTTTTTGTAATGTCTCTCCTGTAGAGGGGTAGAACCTCCTCATCCAAGCCTCTCTCTTCATGTATGGAATAGCTGCAGCAGACTCCCAATCCAGCTCTCAACTCCCCCCTGAAACATCATTTAGTTCAAATATGAAATCCAGGACATAGAATAATGGAGGTTTATGACTTTCCTCTGTGTGTGTAGTACTTTTTGATAATTAATCTTCAAAAGGCTCATTTCTCAGTAACCAATTCGGAATATTCTCAACATTGTGGTCTTTATGCTGCTATGCTATTTGCTTTACTAATAGTAAAAAAGCCCAGTTTTTGAGATGTTAAGAAAATCAATTTTATTTATAAGTATTGTGCAATCACAGCGAAGGTGTTAAGTTGATATTAAATCACAGAGAAGCACTTTATCTCGCACATTTAGTGCCTGGCTTGACTAGTAACAAAAATTGCATCACTTTTCAGCAAGATGGCTGCCACCAGGCTTGAACCCTTTTAATCACCAACTGCAGCTAAAACTAGTTCAAGAAACAGCGCACCTTTTATTTTTGTCCACAATTGAGAATTTTTTTCATTTTCCTCTGAAACACTTTCATAGTTCTGAACTATGCAGTTGAATGCAGTTTTTCTTCAAGCAAGCAATTGACAAATCCATGAGAAAGAGATATTTGGAGAAAGAGCCTGTGCATTTCGAATTCTTCATTTTTAGTCCAGAATTATAAAATACCAAAATCTCACCAGGATGCGATCCTCAATTTCAAAGTTTTGCCTCTTTGTCCCATGATTTCATTCCTTCTTCTTGCCTATAATCCTCTCTTGTGATTTTTGACTTGAAGAAACCTTTAAACTGCCTGTTAATGAGGGAGAATAATTTTAAAAATATCAAAAAATCTGTATGGGAGTTGTATAGATTCACATTTTTTCTCCTAAGGTGGGTTTTTCCTGATATTTAGGTCTGTCATAATTATGCATTATATTGTTTGCATTGTCAAGACAATGCATTCTTTTTCTTGGCTTCTATTTAGCTTGAAGCACTTGGAAAGAAATGGGAATAAAGAAAAATTCATAAGATAAGTTGCAGTCTAAGGTTGTCATCTGAAGTAGGCCAATATTAAAATGGTCTAGGATTGATGAAGGAGAGCTGCATTAGATGAGAGTGGGAGGACTAAAACTAATTTCCTTCACTGTGACTTCTACTCTAATTCAACTTTTTCAGAAACCTCCCAATAAGACTGATTTTTCTAGTTCAGTTTACTCTGGAAAATATATTTTCCTTCCTGCACATGCAATCTGAAAGTTTTCAAGGCAGATTAGATCTTTTTAGGGATTTTAGCCCACATGATCTGTCAGATGAATTATAGTAGGAACTGTAGCCACAACATAGGTGATCGACAAGTAGCGGCGTTTTGTGCTGCATTAAGCCCTTCTGCCACTGTATTGGAAAGGCCAGGATAAAGAATAATATAGCCTCTGCTTTCATTTGAGATCCATCTTTCAAGATGACAAAGCAACTCCAGAACTTCTGAGTGTCTTCTTTGGTTTCTATTTCTTTCATGAGTGGAGCTCAGTATTTCTAAGTGTTGCTCAACATCCTACAACAGTAGTGTTTTTAGTATAACAACAGCCAGGATAACTCCCATTGATGGATTTTTACGCTGATCATCAATGTGTGTTTACATGGCATCAGGTGGTCCCCTTTGACATCAGGTGTTATTAAGTTTTGATGGTATGATACAAAAAACAATAGCAGGCAAAGATTTGTTCCATTTTTCTGGCTCCCTTCACCTTTGCGCTCTGTGTCCTGTGCATAGGCCCTTGTAACTGGAATATGTTGTCATCCATAAAGATGTTGATGCATCTGAAAGTCGTACTAGATATTGAAAAGCAATGTTCAGGTTTGTGTGCGTCTCTTTTGCATACTAATTTACAGTGAAAAATAGTGTCTATTAGGTCTGTATCTCCTTATCAGTAATGCTCATGAAAAATTAGTGATTGTTGCTCTGCTGAGCAAATTCTGCACTGAGAAAACATGTAAATTTGGACTGAAATAAAACTTTGGAAAGTTTTATCCCCAGAAACAAAACAGGGGAGAGTGAAGAGATTTCTTAAGGTGAACTGTCAAAGTGCAGGAAGTGTTTTAGGAAACAGTACAATGGAACAAGACTGTATCACATTAAGTCTCCTAATAGATGCCAAAGAAATGATACCGTGGCAGTAAAATATCTCCTTTGATTTTTGTTTCTTTCGTTCTTCCACTGGGAAAGGTGGAGTACCCTGCCTGTACTGCTTAAAAGTCATGCACTTATGCAGTTGTGGTGTCAGCCCTACTTTAGAAATAGTGGTTTTAGAAGCCTCAGTGCAAAGATTTTTAGAGGAGTGATGAATTATTTTGATATGTGTTTATTGTAGATGTACTCAGATACAAGCTTTGTCCTCAAGCTTCCTTTATTGACCGCTGATATACAAGGTACAACTGTGAATTAGGAACAAGACTTCACAAACACCTGGATGAGATAAAAGTACTTGGGCTGATCAGCATTCACAGTTTTTAAAGTCTATTTTTAACATAGGGGAAAAAAGGAAAACAGTAACAGTGAACAGTGGGGACAACTTTACTGAGATATAGGAAAGCTGCACTGTATGAACAGTAGGGAATGCTGTAGCTGAGGGATCTATAATGGCTTTTGTGTTCACGTATTGAACAGCATCCTCACTTGAAAACCAGAAGGCAAGTGTGTCTGTTTCAACAGTCCTCTCTTTTTTTTACATTTAATTTCAATTAAAAAATGTGAGAGAACTTGGTGTTTTACTCATTAGCTGAAAAATGAAAATGCAAGGATATCCAGGAGATCATTGGCTTCTTCTCAATCATGCTACCGATTTCAATTCAATATGAAAATTATCTGCAGGGATAGATGCCTGAAAGTTCAAAGCCAAAGAGCCTTTTCTGATAAATTATTATAACTGTCTGCTCTTTCCATTTTATTAAAAATTCATTTTAAAATTACGTATTCTAAAGACATTGCAAAACCTGTTGTAAACTAGAAATACTCTATTAAAAATAATTTAAAATTTATGCAGCAGAGAAAACCAAATCTTCAGATGTTGAAGTTAGTGTTCATCTTCAGTAATCCTTGTATTGAAATAATATCTCCTCATCAGATCAGTAGATTCTTATTTCACACAATTGCATGGCATCTTGGAAATAAAAGAAAACTAATTTCCAACTGCACAGGTCTAACGTAGATTTTTGTCTTTTGATGCTGGAATTCTCAAAAGTCAGGGAATTTCAGTGTTTGTATACCAAAAGTATATATGAGTGGAGTCAGTTGTTATTTCACATATGGTGCCATTCCACATCACAGATAGAGGAATAAAGCTTCAAATTTCTATGGTGATGCAGAGTTCCCAATGCTTTGTATAGGTAAGACAAACTCAACAAAACAGTAAAATAATCCTTCATATACAACACTGATTAAATATCTAGTTTCTGTACATAACTGAAAATTATTTGTTCTTGGAATGGGAATAACTGTAATTTGTATTCCCTTTAAACCTACTTGCTGGGGAAACTAAAGGAGTTTTACATAAGTAAAAACCAAACTTTTCACAGATTATTGAATTGGCAACAAACTGCTTTTGCAAATCCTAGGTATTGTACAATCATAAGATTTTGCATCTGGGAAAGCTGCCTCAAAAATAATGTCAACTTTTCAAATTGCTGAGTGTAGAGGGAGAGGAAAAGGGTGAACATATTGAGCAGTTGACTGTGGGCGTTTGTTGCATTCACTGTCTCCCCTAATTACTTGTAACTGTGACAAAGCTTACACTGCAGACAAAAGGGGGATTTTTAAAAAAAAATAATTTTCCTTCATCTAAAAAATATGTGATTCATATGTTTTTAACCGAAAGAGCTCTTTCAATTACTCCAAATTAGTGGATTTTGGGGCAGCTATTTGAATCAAAAATACTGCTTTTCATGGCTTGCCTAACTGGGCTCTGTTCACACAATTGGCGGTATGCAGCTCATCCTGGTAGGCTTAATTACTGCTAATGTTCTGTTTACATGACAGTTGGATTTTAAAGGAAATCAACTATGGGAATGCAAAACAATTTTTGCTTTATTCTTCAATGCATGTGAGGTGTTTTTCCCTGCATGTCCAAGTTCACTTGCAGCAAGTTGTACATATGGTTCTCACGAGCATCTGCCTGGCTACAGAACTGTGAAAAGTAATTGTGTTTTGATGGGCTTTTTTAACTTTATGTTCCCCAGAATGAAAGAAAAACTTAATTAAGGTTTGTAGATAAGATCTCTAAGGAAAGAAAATTGTAAGAATCTACTTTTGCTGGTTTTGTTCTGAGATCTTTAAGTCTATTTTCATTACTGGACAGGACTGGCAGATGAATGGCAATTAAAGGCACAATAGCAAAAGAGATTAAATACAGAAATGACGACTGACACTGAGCTTCCTTCAGTACTTTCTGTTGGATAGAAAGTGTGGGTCCAAGTCCTACTCGGTTTACTAAAGCACCAGGCTTTAGTAAACTGCTTTACCCTGTTGACCTTGGCATCTAGTTCTGAGCAGGGCATGAACAATGAGGATCTGGGTTTCCTTCTGGCAAATGAAAACTCTCACTTTTCCTTCTTCCCTGCAGGAGGAGAGGTTCCATACACAACCCTGGCAACCCGACTGATGATGGGAGCTTGGTGGCTTTTTGCTTTGATTGTCATCTCCTCCTACACAGCAAACCTAGCAGCTTTCCTCACCATCACACGCATTGAGAACTCCATCCAGTAAGTTGATAAAGAATGATTTGAGGGAAAGGAGGGCAAACATAAATATACATGTAGAGGGGGTATGAATGTTCTATTTAAATGTGGTAAAAGGAATAAATTTTTATCATCCTGAGAAGTAGTTTGGAAGCTGGAAAAATAACAATATACCATAGACTGTCAGTCACCCTTGAGACACTTTGTTTTAAGGATCAGAATTCTTAGCCTCTAGCATATACTTTTCCCTGTGGCACACATACATATGTATGTATGCACACATACATATTTTGAAAGAAGCAATTGAGTTGGAGATAACCAGTGTATCAGTATATGAAATGGGAAAGTGTGAATTGTTACTATGTTTTCCAGCTATGCTTTCCACTCAGATGTATCCCACAATACTTATGTTCTGACACTTTGATCCGGAAGAACCCAATGTTGCGTCAGTGTATGGGGAGTTTGAAGCTGAATTCACCTATGCTTGCCAAGGCAAAGATGTGTTAGCAGTAACAAACAATAAAAAAGCTCACTCACTAGTCAGCTTTGCTCCTTCTGCTCTCTTACCACAGAAGCAGATCACATTGTTCTTTTTCTGTTTATTGGTTCTTTTGCTTGATACCTTCCTAACATGAGTGTCCTTGTCTTCTCTTGTCCCTTTTATAATGAGCTCTCCTTCTGTCAAACCTTCCAGTCCTTTTTTTGCAGACCATCTCTCCATACCACAAGAACCTTTTTAGGTCTCCTACCCTCTCTCTGACCTTTTGTACTCCAGTATCTTCTCCTTCAGCAGGCTGCATGCTGAGTTATCCTCATTCCCACTGTGCCAGTGACCTTCTCCACCTTCAAATGCTCACTCTTGGGTCAAAACAGAGACTAGAAAATACAGTGAAGCAAGCACTAGCTAGCCAAATACTCTAAGGGGCAGCTGGCCATTTTTTCATAGGAGGTTTTTAATCTTGGGGCAACAAGTTCAAGAAAGTATGTTGGAGTGACAAAGTTAGCCTTTCCCATATATCCTTCTTTGCAAAAAATGTAAAGAAGAGAGGCACATTCTGCTGTTTTTTGCTCCAGAATGGTAAGAATGTGACCTTCAAGTCAGGTCCAATGTTGACCTTAGGGAAAATTCATTTTTCTCTGTTGTTGATTCAAGTCCCTGACTTCTGTGTATCATCACCTAAGGTCTTTCTGCCTCTAGTTCACCTCTTTCCAAATCTCTCTGAAATTCCCCTTGAGACAGTGAGCCACTGTTATAGACTGGATAGAGGGAGCCTTGACCTCCCATGAATTCATAGCAGCATGCTAGGCAGTCACGGTGCTTGCACTAAAGCACTTTTCCTCCGGGTGAGGATTTTCTACATACTAAAATCGCTCCAGGCTTTCACAGCACATAGGCAAGTAAACATCTGCAATAGCAGACAAGTTTCATTTGCTTTTGGAAGATGAAGTTCAGACCCAAGAGCAGAAGCAGCCCCTTACTTTGACTGCCTGACTCTCCCCGTTTAGGAACATCCTCTTGCACTTCATGAACCCTTTCTCCCTGTTTCTTGGGTGTTCCTTGGCCCAAATTGCTCAGGCTTTACCAGTCGTTATTCATTCCCAACTGGAAATTTTCTATGGTTTTTTGGTTATCCTTCTTTTCTGAGATAACCCCAACACTTTCATCTATTAGAGGAGTAAGTGCTCAAAACCAGAGACATGTAAAACAAATTGAAATCACGTGAGCAAATTATTCCCCTGATACCATTGTATTACCAGTTAAATCCAGTTATTGCTTTCTTTTGCGTTCTGAATAGCAGACTTTGAGATCATGGAATACTGCAGGGCTATTTTGACACAACCCAACTGTTTGACTGTGTAGTCTCAATTATAATCCCTTCACAATTTATAAGGGAGTAAAATGACATTCTGAGTCAATATTTGTCAACATTGAGTGTGAGGCTTTGAAGGAAGTTGATTTACTTATTTTTAAGTTCAAAAAGCTTTAAATTTGACTAAGGACTGTGAAGAAACAACATGGGAATTTTTACATGCAAAATAAATAATAGTGATATATTCAGTCATTCAGTTTGTCCTTAAAAGAACGAAAGATGCCTCTACATCCTGCTTTGAAATCATGTCCCTTCTAGTTTTGAAGTAGTCTAGAAAAATGTTCAAATTACTGTGAAAAATGTCTGTTTTCTTATCATGTCTAAAAAAGAATAAAATATGCCCAAACCATAATTTAATACATCTTCAGCTTTTTCTTCCAGTTTACTATGATGTCACTAGAAAACCCCCAGTGGAAGTCTGAGGTTATTTTGTACAGTTGGGACTACATTGGTCTTTGTGCTGTATTATTTATGGGCAAAGTCACTGAAAATGTTTTATTCAGTAGAAAATGTTGCAGCTGGAAAGCTTCAGGAATGAAAGAACGGGGACATTTTTCAACAGTGCTTTCAGCTCAAAAATAGAGTAATTAGATGTGTTAAGTATCCATTAGGGGATGAAGTTATCCTAACTATGGTGGGAGTGTAAAACTTTAGTTTACAAAACTGACAAAAGTGGAACTTAGACCAGCACATAAGAAAGGGGCTGTTTGTTTACCATGCTGAATAACTGCAAAGTGGAAAACATGAATAAGCAATAAAGAAAAAAGCTGATGCTCCTTTTTTTTTCTTTTTCTTTTTTTTTTTTTTTAACCCAGTTCAAATTGTACCTCGGGGAGCCTTGAAGGCCAGAATGGAAATGAGTCTAAGCATTTAGAGAAAGTAATCCAGATTCTGGTTGTAGTACTATCCAGCCAGCTTCAGAGAAGTCAGAAAAATGAAAGAAATTGAAGCCAGTAGGTTTGCACAGATACAACAAGCAGTTAACAGGTTTTCATTTCAGATTTCCAGCTAGCATCAGATATTATAGTATGTTGTTGAAGGTATGATCCTTGTGATATCTTTTACAAAAGATAGGAGGATTCAAGCGGTCCATAGCACATTTCATTTCCGTTTTTACTGCATTTCAGCTTTTGGATATGAAGCCAGTTTGTGCTCAAAACTCTTGCAGCTTTCCTTTCTTGTCTCGTATGAAGGCTGGGCCACTCTTCTGTCAGTGCCTCATGGTATCCAGTACTCTATTTTTGAGAAGCAAAGCACGCAAAATTTTGTTAGTCAGTGCACTAGGGATGACTAGTTAAATGTTCCCTTTCCCTAGAGAGTCTTGAAGTAGATCTTTGCTGTATAATCTCACTTGATGGCATTCGTGCTCTTCTTCAGTGTTCAATTTGAATCAAATTGTTACAGTTTTTAAATTAATTTAGAGGAACTAGAAGAAGAAAGAGTGGACGTTAATCTCCTTTTCCAGACAAACTACTCTTAATACCTTTGGGAGCTCAGCTTTTCATTTTCTGCCAACACACAATATCAAGCGTAGAGGCACTCAGGTTATAATGTAGTTCCTGGTTGCATCTTTTTTTTTTTTTTCCCCACACTTGACCCACATTGCAAATGACATTTAAATCAAGACAGTCAGCATTTCAAATGCCAAAACATTGTGGCAGCAAAGAAACGCATAATTTCTGTGCTCCTTAAATCTTAAAATCACTGCCTCAATGCAACATGAATTAATAGTAATTAAGAGTGGCTTTTCTTGGTAAATGCCAAATAAATTTGGAGGTCTTGAGCTATGTCTCATAGGTACTGATGCTGTGCTTTTCATTAGTGAGCCAATATTGACGTTATTGCAGTTTATTATTCCTTTAGAACAGAATTAGAGTCCATTGGCATAGACTGATTTTACTGAAACTACTGCACATTTTTTTTCTGGGTTAGAGGAGGATGTCACCACCTTCTCCTGGGCACTGACATTTTGCAGGAAGGTTGGAGGAGTAGGGTGGACCGAGAAGTCAAAGGATTTGTCATATGAAAGGCCAGTGTTAGATGGTTTCAAGTTTAATCCACTTCTAAAAGTGTGGAAGCTTAAGACTTTAGATTGTACGTGTTACAGAGGACAGTCTTTGTCCTGTGTCTTCTGTAAAATAAGTTCACATTATTCTCTCCATGCTATAACTAGTATGTCTTAGTTGGTAGGAGAGACCTCTGCTTCTGAATAATGGAGGCATAGTGGTAAAGCATGTCTTTCTTGCCTAGTCATTCTTTTCACAATATTTTGCTAAACCATGAACCCCTTGAAGCTAAGATGTCCCCAAGGCTTTAAATAGCTCAGTGCAACTGACTACAGAATTTTTGCAAGGGGGTTACAGAAGAATGCAGTAATTAGATATTTTCTCATGCTGAAAAACAGAATGTTCTTTAATCTTTCCTTTAACATGGTTCAGCCAGATCTTCAAACTGGCTAGCAAACAGTATTACTACTTTCTGCCTCAGCTGTCCCTGCCAACAGTTAAATCTCTTCGATTAATGTGCCCTGTTCCTAAGCCTACATCTACACATGAATTAATCCTTACTATTCTAGGGGAAAAAACCCAACCAACAAACAAACCAAGCAAACAAACAAACAAAAACCTGGAAAACTTTATCTGAATTAGTCATAAATAAAGACTTCAGTGTAAGCCTGGCATCAGTTATTTATTGCCTAAAATTTAGTGATTACTTCTTAGAAACAGCTCTATGCAACAGTGAAGTCTAACAGAGCTAGCCTAGATTGGTCTGTAATCCAGATCTACAAAGATATGTTGATGCCCAAGTATCTGACCTCGGTGGTATTTAATCACCTAAAAAGAAATCTGGTTATGTCTTTATGGAGCTGACCTTTTGCTTTTCAACATTCTTTGTGTGCTTTTTAAAGACTTTTGGCTGACATATATGAACATGTTACCAGTTGTCAGTTTAGGATTTGAATTTATAGAAGAGGGTATGCTTTGGAGAAAGAAACATATCCAAATCCTACTGTTTTTCTTCTAGCTGGAAGCATAGATAATTTTTTAAATTACAAAGTAATTAGTTTTTACTAAGCCATAAAATGAAAGTGACCTGACAACTGCTGTCTAATTAAGGTGCAGAATATTAAACAAGATTAACAAATGCTGGAAAATACATGTATCTGTTAAAATTCATCCTCAAATGATTCAATTCATCCTCAGAATAGCCCTATTAGCCTAGGTAATTTGGGATAATATTGATATTGGGATAATACTGGTATTATCCCAGTAATTGCAATGAGAAAAAAAACTTGAAGACAACACATAACGTTTTTCTCCACAATGCTGTATGAGTGATGGCCAAAGATAAGCTGAACTATGACCTGACTACATGGTCACTTCCCTAAAAGCAGGATTTGTCTTTATACAAACTCAGTTAATGTGATCTTATTTTATAACTATTTTTTTCAACTGTATCTGCTTTTTTATATTTTTAAACAATTTTCATCATTCACAGAATCACAGAATATGCTGAGTTGGAAGGGACACACAAGGATCATCAAGTCCAACCCTTAGCCCTGCACAGAACCATCCCCAAGGGTCACACCTTGTGCCTGAGAGCATTGTCCAAACACTTGTTGAAGTCTGGCAGGCTTAGTTCTGTGACCACTGCCCTGGGAAGCCTGTTCCAGTGCCCAGCCACCCACTGGCTGAAGAACCTTTTGCTAGTATCCAACCTAAATCTCCCCTAACACAACTTCAGGCCATTCCCAGAGGTTCTACCCCTGGTCACCACTGTCTGCCACCTCATTGGTTCAAAATTAGAAATTCAAAGAGATAGAAGTTTTAAAATGTGAGATTATAATTCGCTTACTCATGCTAGATGTATGCTTTGCTTTGTATCTATCACAAAATTAAATTCCAGTATGAGTAATGGTATCAGAATTTGGGTATCAAAGAATATGCTGTAGGAATTAATCAGCTTGACAAATTCTTTTGGCTTTTTTTGAGATCTGGTGTGTGGTGAGACTGGGTGACATAGTGAGGCTGAGAATTTATGTATCCACTGTATGTATTTGTCTGAAAAGAAAATGAATTGTTTAATCCAGGAATAGAGGTACACCAAACAATGTGTAACCTATAAACCAGGCTGGAGGCAAAGTAGTTATAACAGTTCTTTCTTCTGCAAAGGAACCTCAATGGTTTAATACTTCTATTAGTTCTGTCAGTTTGTCATTTCTCTTTGCTTTGCTGTACCATAGCTTCTAGGTTCTGAATGTCACACCAGTAGTCTGCAGAGTTGCAGGTTATAAAAAACACAGCTTCTGAAGGAGGTCATATATATTATGATCCCATTTTACATGTTTGTGTGAGGGGGGGAGCCAGTGATAGGGTAGATCTTTACTGTTTTTGCAGCTTGCCTATGCAGCAGAATACATCTCAAAGGTTCTGAAAACTTATTTCTCAGCGTATGGTCAGGTGAAACAAAATTTGGGGTTTACTGCTGACAGCAGTGTTTAGCATATCCGTATACTTGTTTTTGTGCTCCTGCCATCATTTCCTCAGCATGGAGCATCATCTGCAACTGTGAGAAGATGCAGAGTAGGGCAGCGGAGAGGCATCCTGTGTTTTAGGATAGCACATCTAACAGTGAGGAACTGCAGACTGTAGTTAATGCCAGACTTGGCAACTCCAACATGACTTCCTGAAGGCATGACATAATTCTTCTCCTTATTATTTCCCTGCTGGTGGTGCCTTTTTGTGTGATAGCACTTTTGCTTGCTTCTCAGCCTGCTTGCAACACATTTCTCATACCTGACTTTAGTAGACTTCAAGACTGACAGCGCATGTCTTGTGCTACTTCGCCTTCCTGAAAATAGCGAAGTTGCTTTTATAGCCATAAGATATACAGAGAAGCTGGTTTTCTTTTGTGCTGTTTGTAACCATACTGATTTGTCACAGCAGCTACGCATATCAATTATATACCACTTAGCAATAAAATATCAGAAAAATTCTTTGTTGCTTGTTACACTAGAAATTATATGGCTATACAGAGCCTTGTAAAGTAATGATTGCAGTTTTGCTAGGTGTTGTCACTAGACATTGGAGACTCAGTAAATACTTTTTGTGTGCTTTTCTAGTATGACAGCACAACAATCACAGGACATTATAATGTGCATCCTATGATAGTCCATTGTACTGCTGAGCACTGCCAGATAGAGAAGTGTATCGGTAGCAGCAGCAGTAACACAGAATGGATGAATATAGTATGTTGTATTTATCTAGTGCCTTTCATCAGTGATGCTTTTGACAGGTAGATAGTCAACACAACAGTAATACACCTACTACTAAACAACACTTTGCCTAATGGTAAAACAGAAAGAAGCTCTCACCAAGGCCCACCACTGCCTACAGGGGTGCCTTTCTGCAGAGCTGTGCCCCAGCCTGCATTGTTGCAGGGAGTTATTCATCCCCAGGTGCAGGACTTTGCATTTGTCCTTGCTGAATTTCACAGCCCTTTCCTCCAGCCCTTCTAGGTCCATCTGAACAGCAGCCTGTTCTTGAGCTCAGTGTCATACCATCTGCAAACTTGACGAGACAGTCCTTGCTTATCTCCTCGAGGTTATCGGTAAAGACATGTCCCAGGTTAGACTCTGGTACCTGTTAGGAGCCTCTAGGTGAGCTACCCTGTGAGCATGGCTGTCCAATCAGGAATTTATCCATCTGTTTTCCCACGCAGCCATACCAGTGGCCTAATTTAGATACAAGAATATTGTGGGAAAGATACTGAATGCCCTGCTAAAGTTAAGATGTTTCTGTAGTTTTGTCCACAAAGTAATTTTACTGTAGAAGGCAACCAAATCAGTTGGGAATTATTTACCTTTGGGAAATCCATGTAGACTGAAGCCAGGCAGTGCTTCTCCTTCATGTGCTCAGAAATACGGCCTGAGAGGACTCACTGCATGATGTTGGATGACCAGCTGTAATTGCATGGATCATCTCTTTTATCTTTTTGAATATAATCTGAACATTTTCTTCCTTTAATGGCCAGGGATCTCCTTCACCTTCAAAAATTAAAGCAGGTGGCCCTGCAAGGACATTGGTCAACTCTCTCAGCATACTTTGCTGCAGCCTGCCCGGTCCCATGGGCTTCTGTGGGTCTACTGATCTCATTCAATCCCTGCCTTGTCTGGTTGGGATTTACCTGACCACCTCCTGCTCATTGTTTCTTGCCTCCTTGAACCCTGCTTCGAGTCACAGAGACCCAACTAAAAGAAGAGTGAGGCAATGCAGGCATAGAGCACCTCAGCTTTAGCTGTGTCTGCTGTTCCCATCGACAGGTTCACACTTTCCTTGTTCAGGCTTTTAGTTCTGCGAAAGCTGTTCTTGTTACCCTTGAAATCCCTCAAGAGCATCCACTCTGGCTGAGTATTTCTAATGCTATTCAGAGTTGCCAGGAAGTGTTTCTAAATTCCTCCTTTGAAGACTGTCCATACTTCCACCATCTGTATATTGTTTGATGAGATGAAGGTCTGTATAAATTCCTGGGGTTTTTTAGTAATTTCAAAGTGTAATAGATGATTGAATTGCTTTCCCTGGAGAAACCTACCTGGGGGCTGTGTCTAAACTTCAGGACTGATCTTTAAAATTGTATCAATCTTTATTTCAGTTTATTTATTAAATTTAAATATATCACGTAAGTAGTTTACTTTCACAATTCCCCTGACTGCCACTTGTGAAATATTTACTGGTTTCACTCACAGCTGTAGCAAGGTTTCCCATTTTTACTAACAGTTCAGCCATTTTATATTTAGTATTTCAGAACTCACGGGTGATTATCTGGACTTGATCATTTATTTTTTACTTTTCAATTAGAAATTAACCATGGTATTTATTCTCCTGATGCCTTGCAGTATCATATTTTTCTTCCAGGAAAAAGGCATGTCTTGGTCCTCTAGCAGAACACCAATACACTTGATTTCAGGAAATGCATCTTGCATCTCATTTTTAGTGATTCCATATGTGTACTGATTCTTTGCAGGATGCCTGTTGAAGAGAGATCTTGTTGGAGAAAGAGGAGAGGATTTTGGGAGTTGTAATACCATTAGTGATTTACTCTTCAAAATTAAATTTATCCCTTCCTTATAATTATGATACATTATCTGATTAGAATTTAGCTCTTGTTCAACGTTCTTCTAAGCCCATATATCTGAATTTCAAGGGATTTCTTTTTTACTTAGCTGACTTTGCAACCCTTGCCATTGAGCTAGATTGATTTCTCCTTTTTCTGCTTTCTGTTCAGAGGCATACATATCTTTTGAGATTTGAGTATTGTTTTCTTCAGTGCCATCCCTGGAACACCTAAGAATTCCTCTTTTTCCCTACCTGTAAGGCCATTTTCACTAGCCTCCATATTTGCATGTTTCAGAAACACAGTTTGGAATTTGATGTTTCCTACATTTGTTTTTGCACTTTGTGTCTGCAATGAGCTTTTACAATTCACTATTGCTTTCTTTAAGACAGCATTCAGTGCCTTGATTTGTCCTTATGTGTCATCTCCTAGATTTGTGCAGTTTATACACAGTTAATTTGTGCTGGGAAAGCTGTAATGGGTTTTAGGCAGGAGACATATGAAGTAGTTATTTTGAAACTTTAATGAATGCCATTAAAGAATCAAAGGTACAGGAGGACAGTTCTACAGGACAGGAAAATAAAGGTCAAGAGGTAAGGAGACTTTAAAGGGTTCTAATATACATTTTTTTAGTCCAAAGAAGGGTTGAAAAAAACTGCAGTTGGGATGCTTTAGAGACTTCTAAACTGTATTATTTTTCTTGTTTATAAAGAAGGGTAAAACATGTAAAGTCGAACAAATTTATTAGACTAAATTACACAAAGTGTGACGAAAAATCAGTTCATGAAACTGCAATAGAAATCTTATTGCTGAAAATAATATAGAATGTGACCTATGTAAAGGATGCACAGTTTAGTGCAGGAATACCACCACAAAACTGCCCTTCACTGTGTAACACAGTAGCACATAGATATACTCAGCCCTCGCTTTGGGCCCTAGTGCTTTGGGCTAGATTTGGTGAGTTCTAGTGCTAACGCTCCAGCTGCCCAGCAGCAGAGTGTGTGTTTGCACTGTGCTCTTGTAGGCTGCTACCCACCTTCTGCTGAGCTTCCTGGGTATGGCTGGAGGGACTGCAATACTCCCTTTCTCTCCTTTGCCCTGCCTAAAGGAGCTTTTTCGCTTTTCATGCATTTTCACTTTTTCCACCGCTTCCTTTCCCTTCATATTCTTCTTTGTGTCTTAAATAATAAAAACAAATTTTCAGTCTCACTTTACCTTTAAAGAAAAAAAGAAAAAAAAAAACCAAAAACAACAAAAGAAGGTGTCTTGACAGCTGTCTTCCTATGTGTTGCCCTTTGCTTGCCTGCAGCTCCTTCCTCTTGAAAATATGGCTTCAAGTCTCCTGTGTCTTTTTTTCTTCACCAACCATTAAGGTCTCTCCAGGATCTCTCAAGGCAGACGGATATTCCTTATGGCACTGTCTTGGACTCCGCGGTCTATGAGCACGTCCGAGTGAAAGGGATGAATCCTTTTGAGAGGGACAGCATGTATTCCCAAATGTGGAGGATGATTAACAGAAGTAACGGCTCAGAGAACAACGTCGTGGAGTCGACCGCAGGCATTCAAAAGGTACTGGTATGATTACATTTTGCTTCTGCTTGGACATGCTCTGTGTAACACCACATTTGCTTAGTTGTTGCTTTTAACTATAAGGGATGCATTTGCACCCAGATAATGTTCATGCCTGGTACCAATTTCTGCAAGCCTTTTGCATCAGCACAGAAGATTATGACTTCTCAACTGTGTAGCTTGTTTTCAGCACCTTTTTAAGTATCTAGACTGTTTGCCCAAAAAGGACTTACAGGTGTATTTATAGGAGTTGAATGCATTTGTCAGGATGCAAGGTGGGAATAGGATCACTGGAACTTAGGACGCAACAATGTCCTGCACAATGCTTAAAGAATTTTGAATATAAGACATTGATTATTTTATTTTTGAAGAGTCTTGACACTGAAAATCTTGGCTTTCAGTTCTGAGTCATGGTTGTTTTGAGAGAGGAAGGCAGAAAAAGATGATCTGGCTTTAAAGAACAGTCTCACAGCCACTTTCTGTAGTGGGTTTAGCAGTGGGAAAATACTTTGAGAGCAGGAGTCAATTTTTGTAGGCACATTTGTCAATTCATAGTTCCTTCCCAGTTCTTGGTTGACAGCTACAGCTTTTATAGAAACACTAGTCCATGAGAGGATTCAGTATAAGAGTGAACATGTGTTAATGAGTGATTGTATACAAACTTTTTCCGTCTCATTGTGTCTTTATATTCAGACTTCTAAATCAAATCAAATATCATATTTCGTTGACTTTATTTTAAACCTCAAAATGTAAAGATTGATTAGAGAAAATATCCATGAATTGTGTGCTTACTTGTTATAAGCTTGATTTGGAGACTTCTAAAAATGCAGACAAACTCTGCCTTTTGTCTCCTACAAAATCCATTTGCCAGGAAGACTTGTTGGTTTTGGTGTTTTCACACTGGATACAAACAAGAGAAATGTTAAATGATGAAATCACTGGTGATCTATTGATAATAAAAGAACTACAAAATAACAAAGATTCTTTGGAGCTTTAAAATCACCACTCCAACCTGTGGATAACCAAGATTGTATTTTCTTCTCTGAAGGACTAAATAGCATAAAAGAAGAGTCAAGAGAGGGCCTGGGGAACTGCACTTTTGAAACCCTTTTAGATAAAGTCGTAAGCTGAAAGAGCAAGGAAAAAAGTCTGAAGATTTATTGGCTAAAGGAAATTGCTTTTTTTGAGAAAACATATTTTAGCTTGGTTTCTAAGGGGCTGATAAAGCTCAGGTTTGCCTTTTCTATATATATATATATAAAAATCCTGTCCTCCTTCTGGTTTGCCTTCCCAAGTTATACAAAGGATTTCAGAAGAATCAAAAACCAGAGTACATCAAACACAGATGTGCTGACTAAAGTCTTATAGCCAAAAAAACCCAAACAAACGGTGTATCACACTGGCAGGTAATTCCAGAATGCAGTCTTTGATTTCTTGTTCCTGGAAACATGGTATTTGCTGTCCTAAAACCTACAAATCCAGAAATATCTAAGTTTTTTAATGCTTCTGCTTCCCAGGAGTAAGCATTTGCAAATGATGATGTTGAAAAATTCATTTGTGCCATACGAACAAGCCAACCACCCTGCAGTTTAAAAGAAATCAGATGTCTTAGGACAGGTTCTAACAAACACATGCATTTACATTTGTGTGCAGTTTTTCCCTGTCCTTCAGTTTTCAGAAAGAAATGACACAGAAAAAGATTATTTGCCAGCTGCTATTCACACAGAAGCTTTGCGGAGATTCTGTTTGGCCTGCTCAGGAAGAAAGCTGGATGAAGAAAGCGATGCTAAAAGCTAATCTTAGCCAAGGAAAACTGGTATTTTAAAAGGTAGCAGATAAGAAGCAGAGATTATAATCTTTGTAACACGCTTCAGAAAATGAAAACATTTCAAAGGAAAGAATTCATGGTTCCCCTAGGCCTATTTCTATGCTTCATAATGTTCGTTAGGGTCTTTAATGAATTTAACTGGCCACATCAGAGCTATTAACCTGAATATAACCCTGGACAAGCTAAACCAACAGGTCTTCCTGTTTGTTTCTACCATTCCTAAAGCATGACTGAACCGCAGCTTGTCCAAGCTCTGCAATGCCATTACCTTGGCACATGTTCCTGGAGTGCCAAGTGAGAGAGCAGAGGCTTGCTGAGTGCTTCTAAATGGGCACAGGGAAAGGGACTTCCACCCAGCTGACTAAGGGCCATGAATGTACCATGATAGGAGGGACCACCATGGGAGAGAGGTGTACAGGAAGGATGCTATGAGCGCAGTGGGCATGCTCATCTTTAACAACACTCCCTGCTGCACCACCTCAGAGGTTAAATAGGGTTTACAAGCAGCCTTCCTGGCAGAGCCTTCCCCAAAAGTTTCTGTTAAAGCGTAAGAGTTCTTTAGTTTTGTCTTGCTTTTCTTCTGACAATTCCAGTGGAGCTAGCATTATTTTATTTTGAGGAAAGTAGCATTTTATTACTAATGTATATATAAACAGGGAGAAGGGGAGAGGGATCAACCACTGATTTACTGAACGCATCACCCCTCTCACACAGCAGGACTGCATGCTTGCTGCACCAATTGCTTCATGGGGAATGGCACCCGTGTGAGTGAAAATACAATACAGCCAAATGACAATGATTGCACAGTCCCACTTTGCATCAGGCAATCTACCGCTTTGACATGCTTTTCCTGGCAGGAGGGCAGGGCAGGCAAGAGAAATAAGATGGGAAGATCATGCCATTGTAAGTTTTCAGGTTTTGATATTTATTGGTCCTGTTCTTCTCATAAGTCAGGTGCACATGTATCACCATGTGTGCTCCTGTTCCATCCACAGTGAACAGCTATATGTACCATCAGGTCCAGTTACAGAGCAGCTGTGTAGATCTACTCTGAAGAGAGAGCAGTTTTAGATGCCACAAATGAGGCAGCCTGAAAAGCACATGCACTTTAGATATTTTCTTCCACTTGTTGTCTCTTCCTTTCTGCAAAAAGCAGTTGAAAGTCTGAACTTAAGGTAGGGAAGCATTCAGGTGTTTGTCTTCCTTCACTATCAAATCAAAATGGATGGGGAGGTAGCTGTATTTTTATATAAGCTTGGATCATTCTGAAGAATATTCACTTTTATCTTCCCTTTTTCTGTATTATTCCTAGGTGTTTCATGTGTCTCAAACTGATTTTCCTTTTTTTGCATAGGTTATGAAATATGCATCTCATTGTGTCAAAGGAAACTATTTTTGCGGAAGTTATTTATTCAGAGAGGATTTACAGGCGCCTAAGTCATGCCTGCTTAAACATTCATTGAGGACTCTAAGAAAAATCATTTAGGCTTAAACATATCCCATTACATACCTCTTTATGTCTTCTTAAAAAGCACATTACCCTGTTTAATCCTTTACAAGCACCACAGGCTTTCCTATCCTTGGAACTATTCCCATTTAAAATATAATGAAGCGCTTCTATTGTGCCCCTGCCTGCTCTTTCTTCCCTGGAGTATAATAGTGCCTAATGCCCTATCCTACCCACCTTGTTCCTCTGAACATGATACCATAGCCTACAGCATCTCCATTTTTCTCGGTAGTACAAAGTGGAAAATTCCTTTCCCAGGCAGAATCCAAATGTGTTTGAAACCTCTGCCTATTTAACTCCATCTGCAAAATATTTAGCTGGTAGAAAACTTGTGAATGACTGTCAGGTGAAATAATGCTTATGGATGGTGCATTAAGAGAAACTCCTTGTAGGCTCATAGTATTTTCTTTTCAACTTGCACACAGTATCAAAAGGAATTTGGTCTTGAGATTTAGATTTTCTTGTGATCCTGCTTGCACAGCCAGTAGAAACATGCTAGCAACTGCTGAGCCCATTTTTTTTCCCTGGGCATTGGGAATGGCACTTTTATCCTCCTGAAAATACTGTAATAGTAAAAATATTGTTTAAACTACTTATGAATAGACCATAGCAAAGCTTTGCTAACGTTATTTGTATTGGGAAGAAAGGGTTAATAACTATTTATGATTCTGTGGTAGAACAAATCATTAATAACTAAACTTGGATATTCTTAATTTGTTTACAGCAGTAGCGACAGCATGAATATTTTTTTTGGTGGGTCAAACAGACCTCCTGAATTAAGTAATTATCCTGATACACTCACAAAATTGCCATTGGAATTGCCATTCTTGTGGCAGATACACTGGTGGCACCACAAAAAATCCTGTTAACGTATGAAAGTCTATACATCTTTGTTGTGAACATTTCTGACCATGGAGTAGCCCAATGAAAAGACACTGAAAATAAAAGTGAACCAAGACAGTGTTTTGGGATATTGGATCTGTACTGTGATTCAGCAATTTGACAGGGGCTAAGAAAGGGATAGGAAGAAAAAAGTAAGAGCATATAAAAATGCTGGGACAGTACTCCAGAATAACTTAATTCACAGCAAAAGGATCAGCTATGCTATGAAGCTGTTGGTTAGCCAGCTAATTATCAACCTAGACACTGGTTTCCTGTTCCCCTCTGCTTCTGGAGGTGATGCTTCTTGGGCAGCTGAGATGTTTTGTGTTGGCTCTACAAGTAATAAGGTTCACAACCACCCTTAAGACCTTGTTGTGTTCAGTCCCGCAGCTGCAGGTGCAGTTCATCTGTTCTGCAGTTACTGCCTCCTGCACATGATTTAGAGCTGGCAAGTGCCTAGGGGTACCAGGTACGCCTACTGCCCTCACTTTGTATTATCATGTGTAGTCTGGCTATTTATTTTTCTTTCCTGTAATCCTGTGTATCTTTGATTCCATATATGGGACTTGAAAAAACTTACAGCAGTGTTAAAAAATTAGAATCCTGACCAGAATGCACTACAAATGCAGTGTGGTGTTACTTGCAGGCATTATCAAAAGGCTAATAGTTATCTGGGTTAGTTGAGGAGGTCAGTGTGTTTTGGAAGTGTAATAACTGGTCTGTGACAGTTAACAGAGCATGAAGAAGATTCTGTGTATAGCTTTAAAAATGAAATGTAAAACTGTTTTCCTGCTGCCTCATTTTTTCAGAATTCAAGGTAGGTTTAAAAACAGATTTGCTCTCCCTTACCAACACTCCTCAGAATATATTAAAGTCTGATCTAACTTTGACTTTCGAGAGAGTTTTCACAGGTTTTATCTTGAGTAAAACACCTGTAAAACTTATTTTCTGCAGAGCCTAATTCAAATGAATATGTAAGTCAGCCTACATATCAAGAAGTGGATCTACATGGACATGTGTTCATCCAGTGGCTAAGCAAGACAACTATGGCTGTATTCCCTTTGTCTCCAAAGTTTTCTGAAAAGTTTATCTGAGTTCATCTTCTCCTGTTTCATCTTACATGCTCCCAAATGTACCTCACCCTTTTTGCTCTCACTGAAATGCCATCCAAGTTACTCATGACTTCTGTTCAAAGGTCAGTCTGCATATGCCTGCCAGTCACTGTAACAACCTCAGATGCCACTGACTGATGTCCTGCTGTGGTGCTGTGCCATTCTAGCTTCCATTACTGTCTTTGCTTGCCCTCTCTCTTATCTCTCTATTCTTTTGGAGAATTTTCCAGACCTGTTTTGAAATTTTTGTGGGCCACCCTACATCGAAGACCATGGTCATTTCTACCTACAGCTTATCCCTGACTACTCTTAAATCAAAATAAATTGGCACCACAGAGACAACTTGCAGTTTTCCTTCTCCTAAACTGAACTGAGCTTCTTTCATCTGAAATAAAATTTGTGTGTTTCGCTCTACTGTCTGTTCATGTCTGACCACTAACTTAGTTCAACCTAAAACCTACAGTAGCTGACCTCATCATCTTAAGTTTCCTTCTGGTGGCTTTCTGTTGCTGGTGTGTCTATTTCAGTTTTGCCAATTTGGTTTCCATAATGTTTCTACTACTTACGCATACAGCATCCTGTCCATTGGGTCAGTAGAGTTATTTTCTGGTGCCTCTATGAAGCACTCTTTCTGAATTTAGTTCCATTGAAAATGCTCCTGCGTTAAAAAAAAAAAAAAAAAAAATTAAAAAAGGTTGTCTTGACCTTCAAGGCTTTTCATGGTGGATTCTGACGCTCCCTGTAGCTTTCTCATTTCTGAACTGAGAATCACTTGTGTGAGCTTTCAGTGCAACTCCTTTTTCAAGCAAGCATCTTTATGCTTTCTCCAAGGACTCTTCTGTAAGGTATGTTTTCCCTCAAGACAGTAGTCTTGTCTTTTCTTCAAACTCCTTAACGCTCCCCTTTGTTATTACAGTAACAAAAACCTTGACAACTAGCTCTCTGGTGTACTATGATCACTACCCATCAGGTGAGCAGGGCTGTTTTGTTGTTTCTTTATCCTCTTTCCCTTCTTTTGGTTTATTTTATAACTGTCAAATCAAAGGGGATAGAGGAACTCACACCATAGTCATCTAAATACTAGCATAGATGTGATGTGAGAGAAACCTAAGAACTACTAAACCCCAGAATTAACTAAATTAATAAACACCACCCTTATCAGATGAAGAGTATTTCTCAAAAAACAACCTTTCTGTGTCTGACTTTTCAGCCTTCATCCTCAAAGGACAGCTACAGCCTAACTTCAAAAGATGAGTGTGGGAACTAAAGTTCATAACAGTCTGATACAATATAAAAAGATAGGGGGAAAATAAGATTTTATTGAGCAATTATTATCCTCCAATTTCTCCATGTCAGTGGTTCCAGCTACCTATTTCTTTTGAATTCTCTGGCTGATTAATATAATTGGATTAATCTCAGAGACAGTTTTCTAATATTGCAGTTTTCTGATTTTTTTCAGATGTTTGTTTGCCTGAAAGCTTGGTTGTTTAGGGCTCTCCCCACAGATACATTCTTTTTTCTGTGCAAAGATAACTCTTTCTTAAAACCTTGCTTCACCTAGATCTGTCAATGGCCCCCATCATATGTAACTTGTGGTGCCTAATTTAGGTGCCCAGGTTTCTCTCCTAGCTATTGTAGAGAGATAATTTGCTTCTCTAGAAAGTGGTCAGAAGTGCTTAAGCCTGGTACCTCTTTTTCTTGGTGGATTATTTTGTACAGTGCCTACCAAACTACGATCATATTCCATGACTAGAAATGGCAGTAAAAATAAGAAATAGCAAAATATACTCTGAGGAACAAATTTTGTTTCAATCCTGTAGAACTGCATTTTGCAGAGAGCTGAGTCCAGACTTTTCAGCTGCAGAAAGGGTAGCTGACAGCCCTTTGAGGAGTGAGCATGAAATAGGGGGGTGGTCCGCACCCAGGGGGTCCCAATCTTTCATGCTGATGGCCAAATACAAAGCTAAGTACTTCACACCTTAGCCTCTGTCTAATCCTGTAGTCATCTTGTTATAGGGCAAAACAGTCCAGAGTGGAAAATTGAGTCCTTTTTAAGTGGAGATTTCACTTGATGTTTCTCTTCTGTAGAACTGGACTAATTAGGATGGAGTTGCCAGAGAAACATCTGGAGTCCATGCCTGTCCTGGTGATAAGAGACCAGCTCTGTGTGTGGATAGCTGCTACTGTAAGGTGTATGGTGCATTGCCAGGGGTTTGGTGTGAGATAATCCTTACACACATGCAAAAACTAGAACTAATTTTGTATTAGAAAACCCTCAGTCCCTAGCTGTAGAGATAACAAATAGGAGTTTCCTTTTTTCTTTTTTCTTTTCTTTTTTTTTCTTTCCTTTTTTTTTTTTTTTTTTTTTGGTTGTTAATTTCTGGAGAACTTTGGCTATTTCTAATAGGTAGGAGCACAGTGCTATGCTATGATGGTGAGTGTACCTTGACCACAACATGTGGAGTAATGCTTGTGGCTACATGCACGAGGACATTGTAGTAGGCAATGCATAGTTTAACCCCATTATATCTTCTTTGTGCCTTTTTCTGGCACTGAGCATTTTGGGAATTGCTGCCAAACCAGTATGCATTTCTTTTTGTTTCCATGGCCCTATCACATCTGAACACCACAACCCCAAGGATTGTATATGAGAGACCTTACATTTCTGAATAACTAAGCAGCATGAATGCTGTTTTCATTTCCACTGGAAAGTGATTAATTGTAGAAATTCTGAGCTCTGTCTTGATGCCTGGATTTTTAGGGGATGGAAAATGCTGGAAGGTGACAGGGAGTAAGAAAACTGTCAATTAGGAAATAATTGAAGAAAGAGAGCGTGCATTTTCAGTCAGTGGTTGTAAAAGTTGAGCATGAGCATATCAGGATAATGCTCACACTCTGTATTAGGGAGGCATCTCTTAGACAGGATTGTATAAACAGAAAAGGATGCTGAACCCACCCCTACAAATAAGTAGCTTAGTTTGTGCTGTTGTCATATTCTATAAAAAAGAAAAAGGTTTATGAGTATTTACTAGGTGATGAGTGCATTTATTATGCATTAGCACAGGAGAGGTTTGAAAGAGAAACAGCTCTCATGGGTGCTGTTGCAAACCATCTCATGAGTAAAACACAGGATTTAGTAAAGAGTACAAAACTGGAAATGTCTTTATGGATATATTGGTAGCAAAATGGAATTTCTGCTGCATGTTTCTCTCTCAATTAAAACCAAAACCAAATTATGTCTCCCCTTCTGTCTATCAGCTGCAGGGGCCAGGAAGGTTTTGGGAGATGCGAGATTCTCTGGGGCAGAAAGATAGTGAGGGGTCAGTTTTATAAGTTGTCACTTGTCATTTGGGTACTGATGCTAGAGTCATGTTGGTCCTCGTGTGTCATCTTACAATAAAAACATGTTGTATATATATTCATATAATGAAAAGTCAATCCAAGGAAACTTTTGCTAGATAATAAAAGCTTGCCACTTTTTCCAACCCATAACTCTACTTCCAACGCTGTTGCTAAAATTGTACATGCTAACTTCCTAGGTTCCTCCATCTATGACATTGCCTTGGCAAAAAAAGACTATGCCAACAGACCAAAAACTGCAGAGGGTTGAACATGCTGTGCTGAGATGCTACCAGAGCAATGAATCTCCTCTTGTGTGTCAGGAGCTTGTGGAGGGATATACCCTTCTTTGGATTTTTGAGTAGTGTTCTTTCTTAAACAAGAGAGACTCCTGATGGACGTTACAAGCATATGCTTGCCTAGTCTGGTCACATCAGATATGGGCAATGTTTGTGCAACTTAGAGGGAAGCAAAGCTTGGGATAAGTAAGATGTCCTACTTGAAGTAATTCCTTTACTTTTTCAGGTCACTTCTTGTAGCCATTTTCTTATGGGAGGATGACAAAAGACTTTGTGCAGTTTAACAACCACACATTTTCTTTTGTGCCCAAATCTAGTTCCATATCCCTTTTTAAAAAATATCAGTGGAAAAAGTCTGTCAGAAATTGCTGTCTCAGGGAGAAATAGAAATTTGGATTAGGTCTTCATCTGTCATCCCCCTGCTTTTTTAACTCACTTGTGCAAAGGCAGTATTAAGTCACAGTTCCCTCACCATGTCCTCTGTGGCTCATGCCCCTTTCCATGGCAGAAAGACATGTCCATGCTCTGATACCTCATTTTGCATTCTCATTATCCTAAGAAAGAAGCTCTACAAAATGCCTGATAGAGAGAGCAGTTTGGCATTTGGAGCATTCTTGTTTGGCTACAGGGGACACGAAAGGTATTGGGCATCTGTTATTCTGGTCCTATGAGCTCTTGTTTCTCCATTTTATCTCCATTAGCTTCATGCATTTTCTACAGAGGTTCTGTAACATTTCCAGGTTCAAGGAGATTAATAACACCACCCTCTGTAGAGTGTCTGGGGACTACACAGACTCCTACACAGCTCCAACAATCTCTGCTTGTTCTGAATTCTCACTTCACTTTGTTTCCTCCCTCTTACTTTTTCATGTTTCTGCTTTTTGACCCTCCATCTCTTCTGTTTGGATAACAGCTGCTCCAGCTTTTCCCCAGCTCTCAAATCCTTTCTTCCTTCCACCCTTCACCTCTCTACACAGTTCCACATACCCTTTGTTATCTCCATCTTACATTATTTCGCTGTTTATCTGTGCAACAAATTCTGCAACTTTCCATTTGCAATCAGATGAAGTGTTCCAAAAACTCTGTCACTTTGAAGCCCAGTTGCAGGCTCATAGTGTGTTGTGCTGCTCAGGGGAGGTATCACACACAGATGAGGGGAAATGCAGACTCTGACTAATGATCAATAGATGGAGACAGGAGAGCACACTCTTGCTCCAGGCACAGAACTTGGTAATGTATTCACTTTCTTGCTTAAGTGTTTCCAGCTATCATTTTTGTGTATTAACATATTTTAATAATACCCAAACACATTGTGATGCGTTAACAAATGCAAATGATAGGATTGAATGTAAGGTTGTTTAAAGGATATACACAACAGCAAAAAAAAAAAAAAAGCCATGAATAGAAATAATGAGAAAGGGAATTTATAAAATGCACTCTATGTTCCAGCCCTAAAGCACGACTTTGACTATGAGGCTGCGAGTCTAAAATCATGACAGAGGGATAAAAAGTAACAGAGGGATCTTGTTTCATGTTTTTTGGAGCTGCTGTGCCAATTGTTCCTAAAACAGTTTGGATAGATTTAGATAATTTCTCTTAAATAACTTTTTACTAAACAAACAAAATGTCTGTTCCAGAGACTGGCAAATACAATTGCAGTGAGTAGATCTGTAGCAAGTCTTCACTGTAAGACATTTAATAGTTCATCATGAAATTATTCAGAGGTTTTTCATTCTAATACTCTCACATAGGGAGACATAGAAAAGAAAGGCAATTCACAGATCAAGCTCAGATAGCAAATTTTTAGAATATCATCCTTAGATAGTCAATACATTAACATATTGGTAGGCAATTAAATGCTAGTGAAATAATAAGAATTCTGCAGGAAAATTAAATTGCAAACTAAAAAGCCCTAGCAGAATACTTAGGAATATCAGCCTTTCTAATCTGTAACATATATGAGTATCAAGTCTTGTAGTATCAGAAAATTTAATTAAAACAGTTTATTGCCCTTGAAGTCATCCTAATCTCAAAAGGTGAGAGAGGAGGAAGTCCAGTGCAGTTTAAGATACTACGTAGAGAAATAAAACACAGAAAAGGCTAATTTTTGAAATAAAAAAAAAAAGGAATCCAAGATTTTACCTATGCTTCCCCAAAACGGTGGTTGTTTTCCAAACTCCAGGTCTGTGCTTCTAATTACCTATGTGCAATTAAATGCAAGTACATGTTGTAGAGTCAGAGAGATCTCCAACATCTTGCCTGGAAATACCTGGTTCAGGAGACTAGAGACTGAGCACTTTTGCTGCTAGGTACTTTTTGGCATTGTCCTCAGTAATTTCATTATACAGTAGAAAGCGTTGTAGTAAAACTGCATTTTGTTGGAATATATAATTTTATTGATTTATTCCAGTCAATTCAACTTATTAGTTTATTCAAAATGTTATGAGGAAAAAAGTTTATATGGTGTTTAAGGAGAGAGCAAGAGAGGAGGATGAGGATGAGTTTGAAGCACCAGATCAGTTGGTTCAAACTTGATAGTAGTTACACAAAAGTAATTGCTGTCCTACTCAGAGGTGTGCCAGAATTTATGGTACATTTTTTGGATTTAACCCATACTCATGCCAAAAAAATCTTGAGATTGGGATGTAGGGAGTTATTTCTTCAAAGGATAATTACAGTAAGCAGAAAGTCTCCACTGCAGAGGTTGTCAGGCTGCACTAAGGTCTGGTGTCACAACTACATTAGAGGTTCTTGTGGGTGCTTTGCCCTTCTAGCCTTATTGACTTGCCTCCTCTGGAGCGATGTGAAATGAAAACACACCTCTTTAATTCCTGCTAAATATTTCAGGTTAAAATCCCATTCAGCCTGAAGTTTCATACAGCTTTCTTCCTAACATCTGTACAGGGCTGTGAAGTCTAGGAGAGGACTGTTTTGAACTAACATGGGACTCTGCATGCCAATTGTGGCCCTGCATACAGACTATGGCATGGCCAGGAAGACACCTGTCCAGGCATTATTTGGGCTCTCCTTCCTGACATCAATCTGAGCTCCTGTGTGAGTGTGCAGGGGAGCTTTTCTAAATGTTACCTAAAGAGTATTTGAAGTTCCTGCAGGTATTGCATGGTTATAGTCACCAATGTGGCAGTCCCTGCCGAGTATAACAGAGGATCAGATGGATGTAGAAAAACAGTTTTTTCTCTCCTGTTGGTCAAACCTGCAAGACTGGCATGTGTCAGTGGTGTACTTACAATAGGTAGTGACAAATGAAACTGATGAAAGACCTTTCATTCTCTGGCACCTTGCACACACAACAAAATCCTTAGAAAGCCAAGCAAAATAATGTGTGTTTTCTATACCGTACATTGTGAAGCCTCCTGCCACTGTATTCTTCTGACCTGATTCAAGCAACAAAGAAGATGCTTTCTGAGCACTTTCCTTGAAAAGAAGTGTAGATGGAGTTAACTTTCCAGACAATTGAGAGAGAACAACCTCACGTTTGAGGAGGGTATGCCAGGTAGACAAGTGGGCTTTCTTAAAATGTGTCAACTAAAAGTAAAGCTAAATTTTTTTCTGTTAAATAAGCAGTCTTTCCTTAGGCTGAAGAGTAATTATAATTGGGTTTTTTTCCACCATTTATTCTCTATAGTTAAATTGCCATCGAGCAGTTTATGTCCCTTTGCATTTGAATTAGGTGGCAGAGTTGTCTGATTTGAAAATGTGACTACAATAAATGAGTTTCTTTTCAATAGCCAAGCTATGGGAGAGGATTAAAGTGCCACATGGAGTATTTTAAGAAGCATTTTAACGAAGCTGTAATCACATTTCATTCTTCTATTTTTTTGCATAAAATACCCACTCTAGATAGGCTGCACAACTCCCTTCCTGAATTACAATGGCAGGAGAGAGTTGTTTACCATTCCCAGTTCTAAAGCTTTCCTGCTGTATGGGGGCTGATTGGTGTTTATGGCTGTTTGCAGAACGGCTATTTAATCAAATAAAACAGGCCCCATTCCTTGCTGAATGTAAGAGAGGGAGAGATATCCATCCCAGGGGCTGTATCAAGATGGGTGGAAAATACAATGCATCTGTAATGAAAAACCCAGTAGATAAGCAGCTGTATTATAAAAACCTGTTAGTACCAAGGGGTTCTGGTCATAGCATCAATCAAAGAGCAGAAGCTTGTGTTGTTTTATGACTCTGACCTCAGAGCGGGATTGCTTTGTAATACTGTCACGGTTTAACCCCAGCCGGCAACTAAGCCCTACACAACTACTTGCTAACTCCCCACCATGTCAGGATAGGGGAGAGAGTCAGAAGGGTAAAAATAAAAAAACTCATGGGTTTTGGCCTCAAATGCTAAAATTTTGCTCAAATCATATCTTTACACACAAGTTGTTATATGAATCTCTCTTGGAGTCCAAATGTGGTTCACAGCACAGTCAGGAGGTAACACACAATAACATAGGTGCACATCAGGCCGTTGTAAACAGCAAAGGCAGGAGTGTTTTCTCACAAAAGGAATATGTGAGCATCAGTTAATGAATGTTTGCAAAGTGATTTTAGTCCTTCAGATTATGCTATTATTAAATTGAACATCTTTGATTATGCTATGGTTGTGCTGAACGCTAAATGAAGGAGATGGTTTTCTTTAAACAGCATCTTATTCTTGATTAGAGCAATCATTAAATCATTTTGGATTTAACAAAGTGAACAGCAGATGGAACACAACAAAGAGAGCAGAACAATACAAGATTTCAGAGGAGAATCAAAGTAGGCAAACCCAGAAGTATTCAAAAGAGCTCATACCAAAATTCTGGCTGATACAATGTCATATAACATACATTTGTGAATGACAGCAGTTGTGGAAAATACTCAGGGTATTTTTTTGTCATTCTATAGATGCCAATAGAGATCTTGATTTAGAGAATTATGCTTCTGAATTCATCCTCACATTATCAGACACTATAGTGATTTTGTGGAGTGGAAGCATCAGCCAAGCATTTAACTAAAGATCACGTAAATTCTTTGTATCTGATGGATTTTACTACCCTTCTTGCTGTATGTCTCCCCTCCCAAACTGGTGCCCTGTTTTTCCCAATCTTGAGTTGCCCAATTTGGCCTCTGATCAGGTGGCTTCTCGTTTCCTAGAACATCCCATCAAAGGCTCTCATATCTATCACACCCTTTCTCATATTTTCAGAAGTAATTTCTCCCTACATCCAACATGAGAAATCATTAGCTCAAATTTGGCATCCATTGAAAACAGTCAGTGGTAGACTTTGGCTCAATTTGTGTTTAAATCCACCACTTTGGAAGCTGACTTGACTGTTCGAGACCTCATGAACAGAATTACATGAAGGGAAAAATCTCATGACAGCAAGAATTACTTTACATAACATTATATAACATCCAGATCCATTTCTATCTAAACAAAGGCAAATCACATCCAAATAACAGAGAAGCTTGCAGAAGGTTTGTTTTGAATTTCTTTCTAATAGTAGTTACAGGCCTGGTAGAGTGTCTTCAGTCCCCATAGAGTTTTACATGTTACACTTTTTAACCAATACTGTGTCAAATTGTATTTTATCCTTTCAGGATTTATATTGCACACATTCTATACAGCTTTCAGTATCTTTTAGTTATTATTATTCTATATATTTGTAAGCTATGAGGTGTCTCTAACACACCATGACAAGTTTTGTGTACATTCTGTGACTGCAGTTTTGATCTCATGTTTATCACATTATTCTCAATTGATAGATTTCATTACTTTTGATTATGCTACTGCCGTATTTTTACAGTCTGTGTTTTATCTCTCCATTTGTTCAGCTCATACATTGCTAGACCTAAGTGCTGGTGTGTGCCCCACATAGGTACAGAGTAAGCCCATTGAACTGACTGTTAGTTATTCACTAGCTGCCAAGCGTAGATGGGCCTTAGATTCCCATTGTACTTGCATTATTCAGCTCTAAGTAATTTGAAATATGACAAAAAGAAAAAAAACAACTAAAAGGAAGTTTTAAAAGAGACAAGAGAAGATATTGTGGTTTTATCTTCTTCAGCTACAATAAAATATGCTCTTCAAAGATACGTCATACATAAGATAAAAGAGCATATATTTTTCTGGCATTGTATTTACTCTGCTTTCTTGTGTACATCTTGTGACTGAAACTTTTTCTAAAAATTTAACATGAACAATATAACAACAATGATGTTATATTAGACCTGACATAGATGCCCATTCGTAGGAAATATGTTTTTCCATTTGTGTCTTCAGGGATCATATTTTCAGCAGAAGAACCCACGTGTGTGCGGTCGCATTGTGTATGGTGTTCTAATAGAACTTAGCACAAAAAGGAGTTGTGTCTGCACACAGAGCACTGCACAGCTGCAGAGCTGTTTGTGTGGGCTCTGGGTACAGATGCAGGCATGCAGCTGTTTTTCCTGAAAACTTGGTCAGGCATATATGGCCAGTGTGTCAGAAGTTGTGTAGCATCCTTTAATATCCCCCTTAACAAGTGAAGAAGAAAATTATGTTCACTGTTTTCCATTTAAAAATCCATACTGAAGGAATGAGGAGAGTGCCAATAATATAGACCTGCGCAAGAAAAATTATTATATTTCTGCTCTGGTGGGCAGTTAAAGCCTTTCTCTGCCCTTGCCACTGTGCGGGCAGCTCACGTGTTCCCCAGTGCAATGAAGAATCATGGCTTGTCTCTAATTTTTGAAAGCCAGAGAAAAACTGCAGTTCTTCCCCACTTTTAGTATTTTTGTGTCCAATGTACTAACCCTCTCGTGGTAGAGTCCTGTAAGAAAAATTATTTTTAAGTTATGTTGTGATATAAATGTAACGAACAAGCAACATCAGTTTAGATATTCATTCTTTACATAGACAAGGTCCAGTTTGGTTTTCAGTAAAATAAATAAGACAACACTGAATGAGATTACATTTCCTAACAAAGGAGTGGCCTTAGTCAAGCCATCCCCACAGAGATTGTAGGTGATACCTGCTACACATTGCGTGAAATGCTAGAATATCAAGTTCATGATTTTATGATTTTATTGCATTTTCCTTTCCCGTTGTTTGATGCTAACTAATGAAATTATTTCATTCACTCAAGTAAGATGTTTACTGATGCACATGATTAGCTGGGCACTTAGCTGTCCACATTGCATGCACAAATACCTGATTTGCAAGTGCATTGTCTAAGAAAATCTCAGTTGATGCTCCTAATTCTAAGTGAAATGCTACTTCATTTTAAGGCGGCAAGTCAGCTGGTTGCATTGTATCTTTATGATTAAAATTATTTCCATTCTATAAATATTTTAACTCCTCTTTTCTCATTACTTATCTCAAGGATGCTTTGGCATTTTTATTAATGTGGTAGGACTAGAACGAGTACTTGATTTTAACCCCATTGTATTATATGTATTGTATTATATTGTGTATACCCAGTGACACAGGGTATACACATCAAACTCAAATTAAGAAAATAAATAAGACTGAATGACTAATTACATTGTATGTTTAGCAAGGGAACTGTTCTTCTTTATGATATAATCAGATTTCTCAGCAGATTTTGTCCAAGTTTGAATTTGAGAGGCTGGGGCAATACATAAAGAGACATACGGAGTTTCCATGATTTATTAGATTTATGGAAAATCTAGAGTGAAGCTGGAAATACAATTCCTTATTGTATTAATGAGTCTATTTATATATATTTAAATTTTTATAAGATGCCTACAAACATAGATCAAGTGAATCAGTGAATTGTCATTACAGGAACTGAATATTAGTTATGGAATATTAGAGTAAGTTGTATAAGGAAGGAGGTATTTTTATAAAACACTGTTTATGTTCAAAAGCACTAAAATTGTCAAAATATCTTCATGGTATATTTCCATATTGAACTACTACCTCTTTTTGATCAAACTGTTTTTTTTCATTTTGAAAATACTAATCCATTGCAGGGAAAGTCATTCAGGTTGAAGTTAACTTTTTGGAATAAAATATTCTTCAGTTAGAAATTTTTTTACTGGTTTTGGTCCCAAAGTTTGTGATACTTTAATTCAAAATCTTGAAATTCCTTGTGCAGAAAGGTAACTAGTTTCTGTCCAGCTCAATTTATCACTTTCATCAAGCGAAATTTTCCTGTTTAACATTACATCTATGAGTTTGTGTCAAGTGGACTGCCCAGAAACTTCCATCGATTCCTGCTTCAGGAGAAAGAAGGGCTTAGAAATCTTTAATGAAAAAAATATCAGTCCTGAATGACTTCCCCAGCACAAGGGATTGTTTTACAATATTTTTTTCCCTTTTTTTTTTTTGTTTGGTTTGGTTTGATTTGGGGTTTTTTTTGTTTGTTTTGTTGGGGTTTTTTGTTAATGTTTGATGGCTGTTTCTCAGTTCTGTCAACTGTAAAGTGACTTCTGACATTTGAGCTGTGGTGTGGGCAGGTTAGGATCAATTAGAAGCAAATCTAATGGGAGTCTTTGAGTTGCACTTCATTTGTTGTTTACAAAGGTGTGCAAAATCAATGTTACAGCCTTGCATAAGTGGAAATATCTGTGCAAACTGTAGCCAGAGATATACTATACTAGTCTGTGTACACTTGAAGGCAAAAGCTGTAAGTATTTCACTCTCTAAGGATGCAAAAGCCCCACTATCATCTAAAACTAGAGTTTTAGTAAGCATATAAAATCCTTAGTTGGATGTGACAGTACTCAGGTGCATGTTACACTGTTTTGGGTGCTGTCTGGACTTGAAACTCCTTCTGAACAGCGTTTACATCTTTATTTACCTTTGTACATGTAGAACTTGTGTCCCTGCTCCTTTACCTGGACTTGCTCTGCCTGGCAGTCTTAGTTGTGCACTGTGAATGACTGTAACAGCATTCTTTGTGTTAACTGTTTCACGCAAGGGATTTGAGTTCCTAGTTTGTGAGCACAAATTGGGCTGTAAGATTGCTGCAGGGAGGGCAGCAGCAGAGAGCAGCTAGCTTTTAAGACTTACAGGGACTTTATGGGACAATTTGTTCTGTCGTGTCATCTTTCTCAGTTGTCTGCATGGTGATAGCAAGAAGGCAATCTGAACTGAGTACAAAATACAAGTGCACTATTCTTCTTCCCCTTCCCACAGCTCCTAATGTTTTCCATGGGTCCTAAAGTGCAAAAGAATGAGAAAATCTTCTTAGACATGTAATGTTTTTCTTTCCTGTGGGTTCAAAGCACCTTCTTGCAAGAGTGAAAATGCATTTAGCAGTGGGGTCTTCAAAGATGTGACAAGGCAGCAATGAGGGACAGTGTGGTGGCATTAGGAACACACATGCTGGAGGAATAACACCTCTTAAGAATACCTGAGTATGCAGGAGTGTTTATTGGTGCAGCATCAGCCATCTGGGATGTGTGGTAAGGGGAGACTGACCTGCCTCTAGAAGACCTGATCAGGCTTAAAATTATTTCTTTAGCTGGAAATACCATAGACCAGAAATATCTCTGGAACTTTCCAGAGTGCTTTGATGGAAACAGCACTGAACTTGCAGTCTTCTGAAAGAAGTACTTAGAGCCACCCTGTGGTAGCCCTTACTGAACTCTTAGGGAAAGGGAATGCCAAGTGTCACTGAAAGGCAGAAAACTGAGGGAGTTGTGAAAATCTCAGTCCCACACAAACCACTGCACTTAAGTGGAAGATTCACTGCTAAAGAACATGATAGGTGGTTTCATGCAGGTTTTCCAGAAGAAGAAGTGGCTTTTGAGAGCACCACAGTCTATATGAAAGCAAACTGATGTGGAAGCACTGAGCCTCATGATCCAAGCCTTTTCCTTCATGTTCCAGCCCAGGCTTGTGAAGGTTGCCAGCAGTTAGTGCCTTTTTTCTCCTCCAGGGTATCAAAATGAGGGGAAACATGCTAAATTGTTGTGCAATATCATTTCAGACGGGAGAAAAAGAGGAGCTGGAAGCATTTCTTTTGGAGCTTCAAGATATTGTGTCTAGATTTGCAGTGCCAAGCTGGCTCCACCCAGCTTTGGGCAGGAGATGCATATCAAAAAGGGAAAAGAAGATAGTAAAATTCTTTTGTGTGAGTAGTGGGACATCCTATTACCACTATGAAAGTCAGGACTCATGTACAAGGAATGTGAAAAAATGAAAGATGTCATTTTCTTTAAAATAAGTTTCTAAGATGAAACTATTATTTCAAATGAGCTTTTACTGAAGGATTTTTCAGTATCACTGGTAGTTTTGCAAAGACTTTTCTTGTGGTTAAAGTTCTTTTTCAGATGATGAATGGTTTTGATGAGTAGTCTTTTTTTTTTACTTTTAATCATTTTTCTATCCTTGCAGTTGATATTCAGTAAGTGTGTCTTTGAATAAGGAATGACGCCCAAGAATTGCAGTTAGATTGACTCTGCTTTTATTCTAAAGAATGTGACAAGAACCCTTCAGTGAGTGTCATACTGGATTGATTTAATTTAAAGAGAGATACTGCTTCTCTATATTCATCTCTGTTTAACTTTTTCTGGATACCTTAATCCACAAAATTTTACTTTTTCACCCAAGTGTAAAGTATTGATCCATGTACATTTCCTCATTTAAATGCTCTTTTATGGAGAATTAACTGCCACAAAAATTTATCAGAAGAGGGGAATCACTTTATCAGCATTTGGTTTAAATTTACCTTATTATAGAGACTACCACTTGGTTACCACAGATCTAATTTTCTGAGGAACCTGAAGTGCTTTCACGTAATTTCTGTATATGACCTTCACTAATGATACCCTTAAAATAGTAGGCATTGCTATCTGAAACACTAAGTTGTCACAAAATAAATGAGAAGCTAGCATTAAAAAAAAAAAAATACAAACCAAAAACTTCCTTACCATTCAAAGGTCTGTTTTGCTGACATTTTTTTTTTCTGTTGTCTTTTCCTACTGTTTGTTTTCCATCTGAGATTAATATTTGCAGAAGAGAACCTGTGGTTCAGCTGCATGTCAGTGATCAGCATAATCTGCAGCTGTTTTTACTGCTTTGCTGTGATCACCCAAAGAAGCCTCTGGTTTCATTCTCCTACCTCCCTCAGATATGTTGTACCTTCCATTGGTCTCCACTGTTTTCTCTGCTTGTTATTTTCTTTCTTGTAACTTACAAGATGCACTTAATTACAATGGCAAAATGTGAAGTCACTGAGCACTGGAAAAATTCTGGCACCAAGGTGCCCTCTCATTTCAGGGCTCTCATACTTGAGTAACTCTTACTCTGGATGAATTATTCAAGGTCTGCCCAGTGTAACAAGTGAACATGTGATCATAAGACTCTTCTCAAGAAGTTGACAGCAGGTTGCATATGAGGAATTAATGCTTTTCCTGATTAAGTTTTATGTGGAACAAATAGACATGCCATTCAAGCTGATATTACAGTGTAAAGTAAGATAAACTTCATGCTGAAGAGAAGATGAGGCTGGGATTTCTAACCTCTTCTTTCTTCCCCTAAGCTTCCTGGTGTTTCATTTCCTGCTGCTGTTCACTCCTGGGCACTTGCTTAATAATGGTTTTAGAAACTATTCCACACTTTTCTGTTTGAATAAGTACAAAGAATAACTTTCACTGTTTGTCAAATAGTGCCCCTTGAATTTAAATAACTATCTATAGACCCTGCAAAATGACATCCAAAAGGGGTTTTTTTATTATTATTTAATTAGCTGCTTGTCTTGATGAATGGAGTTCTATATATAGATATGAATTTTTATTCTGTGATCTAATACCACCGTGGGAATCCAGCTCCTGTCATGCACTGTAGAGAGCTGTCAGTCAGATTCAGATTCTCTGAGTGCATGACTGCGTTGCACTCTTAAGTTATGCAGATCAGCCACACGTGCTGGCCTGCAAGGGAGTGTGGGGCAAGAAGCTCCAAAATTGTACTTTGGGTATACAGAAAGATTACTTTTGAGAGAACCGTAAATTAGTGGGATCTATTCAACAGAGCTGAAATGTGAGATTTTATTTCACTGGCATCCAGATAGAAATTAACTAAATTTGTGCCCTTTGTGAACAAAACCAGGACTTGAAACCTTTGTCCCTTGAGAAAACAAATTAGCAAATGAGAATTTCTGCGAAGGCAGAAGATCTGACTTCTCCTTCAGTCCGATAAACAGCAACCTCATTGACATCTTGCAAGAGGATTATGGAGATCAAAGTGTTTCCATTTCCTTCTACTGGGAAAAAAAACATCCCTTGTGAATGCCATCAAGCTGTTTGCCAACATCTGACAATGTGAAAATCTAGATTTAAGCTTCCACTGCTGATTTTATCTTTGCCTTTTCCCATTTTGGAGTACAATATCCACATTATGTATACTAGCTCTCACTCATATTTGCAAAGGTTCATTCAATTTTCTTCCCTCTTCTTCATTCCTCATGTAATAGCATCCTTGGTGAGGCTGTTTTGGAGAATGGAGCACAGCCCTCTGCAGGCTGTAGCTACAGCACACTTATTGAGTTTGGAAAGATTAAGTCAAAAATCCCAAATTTAATTTAGGTATTTATATATACCAAAGTCTCAGGTCCACACTGATGGGTGTAGGTTTAGCTAGCAGCATTTGAGCGTGATTTTTTCCCCTACGTAGTCAGTGCAGTGGAGTATTGGAGAACATGAGAGTCCGTATTGGAGAACATGACCCTCAAAGTGCTGTATGGAGCAGGTGATTAATCAGTCCTTAACTGGTATTAGGTCAGAGCTGGAGCCACCGCTGCTGTGCTGTGGAAGAGTCTGTTTCTGTCCATGTGTTCTTGGCTAAAACACAGCTGACAACTTCATAGGCAGGGAGAGGTGTACAGAAGTTAGAGAGGAAGGATGGCACCTGAATTGTAATGGAAAGGAGCAGAAAAAGCATCACCCCTGTGTCTCCTAGGTGTAGGCACAGGGTGTTCAGAAAATGGGCTTCATCAGGAGTATCTAATAATCTTCAGATTTTCTTCCAGAAAATTATTATCATTTTAATCAGTTGAAATTTGAGATTTTCCTGGCCTTGAAAGTCCTGTTGTTTTTGTAAAAGCTAATACATGTTATGTATGATGAAATATTTAAAAGAGATCTGCAGGAAAAACAACTGCCAGTTCTTTTTAACCTGAAATCTATTGTGTAAGTTTTTTCTTTCATGAGAATTCTTTGTATTTCTTTTATAGAGGAATTTAAAATACAGAAAATATACTATCCAAGAATTCAAATATGAAAAATTGCAGTAATTGGTTGTTGTTTACTTACAATTATTTTTTCTGAAATATATCACTTGCTAGACCTAGAAATGTGCTTTTAGAATGCCAGGGTTGTACACAAATGCATTATTCAGCTTACTCTGTGTGAATGGGTTAGCTGTAAGAAGAAATACTATCCACATCCATGTTGACATAAATGTGCAAATGCAACAGTTTAATAGCTTTAAATGTTTTCCTCATATAACTCAACTGGTTTTTGGTGGACTCATCAAGGATAAATTTTAACTAATACCTACAGACAGGGCTTCAGCGAATAAAACTATTCTAATGTTCAGTGATTGAAAATAGAAATATAACAGCCTTAGAGAAATAGTTTTAACATCTTTGTGCTGATGACCCTTATTCCATGTAGCAACTCTTTTTACAGTAGCTCCTTCAGAATTGCTCACAGAACCATGAAGTCAAATCAAGCATTTCTGTATGGTACCATAGCTCCCTGTTTCACTTAATGACCAGTGTAGTGCATGGGTTCAAAATACCCTGATGAACAACTAACAGATTCAATTTTGCCTGTGTTTTTTTAGACAATACATATCAGATACTCAAAAAATCTTTTTAGCCTCTGCCATACTGACAGGCAGAATGTCACAGGGAAGGAGTCTGAAGTGTCAGCTCTCCATGCCCTGGTGGACTGGAAAGCTGGGGTTGCTGCTGAATGATAATATGCTGCCCTCCTACAAATGCTTCCCTGGTGATCCTGGGCTGTGTGGTCATGTGTGAGCAGCATTCAGATTTGCCACCATCCTGAAATGTTATTACCTCTACACAAAATGCCAATATAATGATGAGGAAAATGTAGAATCAGGGATGCAGTTCTTCTGAGAGTAGTGAGTTGCATGGATTACAAGGAACCATTTCTTTCTCCAAGGAGATTTTGCTTTCATTTAGCCCCCATAATTGGCTGAATGTAAGCTCCTTAACTTTTTCTCATAATGCAGAGCTGGACTTTTTGCTGTTCATTTTGAAGCCCAAAGTAGAAGTCTTCAGCATAGCTATTAGAAAGCTACAAAATACATGCTTCCCATAGAGAGAGGGAGAGAGAGAAGGATGTAAGTTTTTAATTGACATTTTGTTCTGGAATTCCTTTGTCATTTTACAGAGAGAATACATAGCTACTCCTTGTTTGTAGGTGCAAATCTGTGAAATATCAGCAGTGTTCCAGATATACTATACTCCAGCAAAATTTTATTTGTAGTTCTTTAAGCTAAAACCTGTCTTGAGCTGTGTGAAAGATCCATAGGCAGATAGTTTAGACAATGATTCTCAGAAGAAGAGTGTGCTAAAAAGAAAATCATATACCTCCAGAGCTGCCAGATAACTGATTCTCTCTTAGTGAGAAAGGTGTTTTTCCCATACATAAAAATAGAGAATTGGAGACAGTGCAAAAGTAGTGTCACTGCTAACGGGAGGACTGAACTGATGGATTTGCAAGGAAAGATTAAAGAAAGCTGTATCCAGCCCAGCTAAGTAATAAAAATATCCATCAATAATTGAAAGTTGTCAACACTGAAGTGTGAGTATTTAGAAGTGAAAAGCAAAAATACCTAGGAATGATGTCAGAAAGTTATTAAAAAAATAGTAAAAATAAATACATTAAATAGCAAGGAAAAATGTTAGACCAGGAAGTAGTTCCATGATTGCATGCATGACAATTGCTACTTAGGTTTGTTCCATGGATTTGAATTCATTAGATTTGTAAATGAATAAGGCAAAAATGTTAAAAGGATGTATTTTAATGCATGGAGCAACCACGTGTTGAAGGTAGATGACTGGAATGATCCCTTCTGACTCTTCAATCTCTTTTGCGCCCCTTACGGTTTAACTGAGGCTTACTGTGATCTTATCTATGAAAAGTAATATCTTCATAGGAGCCTGAACTGTGATATTATCAGGTCTGCTCTAAGTATCTTATATATACCACTTCATCACAGATATTATTGACAGTAAGTGCTTTTACCTCTTTTATATATTCTCATTGTGAGTTGTTTTACAGCAAGGCAGCCAAATCAAGAGAATTTTTCCTGACCAGCTGAGCAGCTGATAAGTCTCTTTACAGGCACTTAGGTGAATTCAATGCACTAGGATGTTAAAAGCGTGGGTTAGGACAAAAGCAGGTGTCAAAACATAACCCTCTGCTCTTTCCATCACCTCAAAGGTTATCTCCCACATGTAAAACTACTTGTTTTGTGAACCCCACTTTTCCTGAATTCCTTTGTTCAGACAGTCCATCTGATCCTTTTCAGGATTCATTTCCCCACTTCTGATCTTGTGCTTTTGTCTCCTATTTCCCTCCCTTGTTCTCTGCACATCATGATCCTTTTTCAGGCTGAGTCATTATCCTTTTACATTCTCCTAAGAAGGGCTTTTTTCTCAGTCATGCTATTTCTTACTCAAGTGGTGCATGTAGGAAGATCAGAATAACCCATGCTAGGAAGAGCTCTGTGAGTGCTAGTGCCTATAAGACAAGCATACAAGTTGTATAGTTTGTTCACCGCAAATTCACTTGTATCCCTTGTTCCCTGGCTGTTTAGATAGACCTAAACCTCCATGGGGAAGAAAGAAAAACCCTTCTTGGCTATTTTCAGAGCCTGAAGATTAAAACTGACCCAGTACAGTGTGTGTGTGCACTCTGAAAATAATTTTCTTTATCCTGCGAGTCGTGGAGTCCACAGATAATATGGCTCCCTTTTTGCTCCAACATCTGGCCAAGTCCTCCCACTACCATGCCTACAGACGGAAATAGGAAATATTCCCTTGCCAGGCCTGCAGTAAAAACCAATATGTTCCAAAAGCAATTGTTCCTTGCGCACTACGTCTTGTGAGCAAACAGACGGTGTGGCTTGCTTCAGTAAGTTTTATATGTAAACAGTCTTTAAAAACATAATCTACATTGTCAAAGCCTAATCTAAATGATGTACTGACATTGCTTACTTTGATATGCTGACTTGGTTTTGAATTCTCCCTGGATTGTCTGGCCCCACATGGCCTTTTTGTGTTTTGTTTACTTTTCACTTAGCTGTCATGTATTTATTCCCATTAGATGTACAAAGTCAATGGATTCAGCCTAGTTTTACAGTTTAGTTGGCTAATACAGCATAAGGAAAGCGCTGAGTGAAGCCAAGCAGTGGGTCAGGAAAAAAGCAATGTGATTCTTCAGGTCTGACATAGAGACCAACGAAACAGAAAACTCATAAAAGATCCAGGTCTGGTAGAGCAGCTAGAGATTATTATTTTTTTCAGAAAAACATGATTTGACTGGAAAGTATAAATTCACTGAAATAAGGAAGGATTTCTTTAGATTGAATTTCTGGTTTTAAAGGCTTGCTTCTGAATAAATGCTGAAATTTTGTATACAACACATAAGTTTAAACAAAAAAAATTTTGGATTTATTTCAAATGTGAATGAATAGGAAAATTTCACTTTAAAAGATTTTCATTATAATGAGCTAGTTGGATTTATCTTAGTCAAACAGCTAAAATGGCTTACATGATCTTGCTCTATGAAAGTCATTGCAAATATGTGAAAACACTTCATGCTGAGAAAAATAATCCCCAAAAAATCTAGTTGGCATGATATTGCCCTCAGAATCCATAAGATAAATGGGTGTTCATGAAATCTATTGCAACTGGAAGTATGACTGAAATGTGGACTGTGGCTAATCATCTGAATAGCCATGCCTACCCTCCCATGCTTCTCCCAATGTGAATATCTACTTTCCCTCTAAATGGATGCTTTTAAGGCTCAAAGAAGAATCAATGAGGGGTTTCATGTGGAATTTAGCCTCAGTGGAGGGACCCTGATGTTTCCTTTGTTCCCTGAAGAGGGACAGTCCAGATTTCCTCCACTGTGCTGTTTCACTGATGGCATGTTGTCTTCAGGTCACGTTTCTTCACCTTTAGCTGAGGGGCTCAGCCAAAGCGCTGCATGGCCCCAGTGACTGCACCTTTTATTCTAGCAGCAGTTGGGGACCCAAACTTCACTATCCTTAAAGAACAGACTGTGCTGAAACTGCCACATTTTTAGGTGCACTGGCCTCCTTTTGGACTTGGCAGTCCGTAGTCTGAGCTTTTCCTCTGTTTTCTGCAGGTGAAATATGGAAACTATGCCTTTGTTTGGGATGCAGCAGTGCTGGAGTATGTGGCCATCAACGACGCAGAGTGCTCTTTTTACACAGTCGGGAACACTGTGGCGGACAGAGGATATGGGATCGCACTGCAGCATGGCAGCCCCTACCGAGATGTTTTCTCACAAAGGTAAGGGTTTGGAGTAGGAGGAGCAGATCCTAAGGGAAGGTTTCTCTCAGCTCTGGGTCCTTCTTTTAATTTAATTTTCAGTGAAGGAGAAACATCTTGTATTTGTAATCCACTTCGTTTCTTACATAGACATTCATTTTCTTTGAGACATTGAATTATTCACTTTTCTAGAAACTGCATTCAAAACACTTCATGTTGCTCTTATTTGAATTGTCCTTGTTTCTTTTGGAAAACGTTAATGAGATAGACTGAACTTCATGAGCAGGAAAATGAGGCAAGATTTAATCCATTTGTTATAGAGAGTCAGCATAACTTAACTCTTGCTGTCACAGAAGCCATTTCCTAAAGAAAAAGAAAGTAAATTTGGACACTGATGGGAAAACAACATTTGATGTTTTGGTGGAAAGACCCCTATTAATACCCAAAAGCACAGATGCTTATCCCAATACTGATCAATCTCTTGGGCTACAAAAGTGACATCTCTAGAGATGCTACTGATACTTTGTTTCTATCAGGACTAAAAATACTAAATTAATTTTATGTACTGCACCTTTGTAGTATTTGTACTTCACTCTAGTATTGATTCCTAAATCAGGATGTGTGTGAAGTGTGAAAAAACAAGCAAACTTTTTATAAGTGCAGTATCTGCAATCTGGCATTTAGGTGAACACATGTACTAATCTCATGAGCCTTTTTCATTCTGAATGTGTTATGTCAACCTGGTTTATATTGGTTTGTGTTAGATGCATGTAAAAAAGTTTTACAGTTGCTGTGCTGGAATTTCTTCTGTGTGATTGCCATGTAAACATAGAAATATGCTTCATCCAGGCTATCGCCTTTGCCTTCAGTCCACAGAGTGAAGTAGGGGGGAAAAGTAGCCCACCACTGCTGTTATCCAAGTCAATGTGGATGTACCAAACTGCCCCTCAGAGACTGCTTCTGACACTGTTTAAGTACTGATTACAGTTCTTAGTATATGGGGGAAATGGTTATGGGTGGTTCTGGTAAGTGAGTATCTTCTTCGTTGCAGTGTTCAGTACCTGGAGAAACTGGATTACATCTTCTTCTGATACACTGCCTTTAGCAACTTCTGGATCATTAGTCTGTGCAGGCCTGACATTTCCAAGTACAATTTTATTTCATAAGAAAATTTCAGCTTTTCAGTGTATTATTATATCTTGAAGCTATAGGAAAGCAGAAAGAAGCATAAAAATTTGCACATATATGGGTCTTTTTATGTGAAGATCTTTGAAGCAATATTTAACTATTAGCATCTCTCAGTGGAAAGTAAATGCCATTTCCACTTAATGCTTAGGGAATCCATAGCGTCAGGAGACTTAAATGAATTCCCAAGGTCATATGTTGTCCCCTGGTGGAATCATAGGGATCATAGGCACTCATTTTTGATTTCCTGCTATAGTTATCAGAGCTCAGGTAGAGGAAAAAAGGGATTATTTGTCAGATATTGGGCCACAGGAGGATCTGGATGGATACACAGAACTTAGCACTGGTGAGAAAGTAACTCATTACATTAGCAAAAGTAATGGTTGAACAGAGAAACTGGAATTTGCTTTGAGTGATTCTACCTACTGGAGAATTTAGAAAGCCTGATATATATATTCTGAAAATGTGTGTGCTGCTGTGCTTATATTTTTATTTCTGTATTATGAGAGCATGTTATATGGCACTTCTAATTATGTCCATAAATATAAATTTACAGTTTGAAGCAGTGAAACACCATATAAGAAACAAATATATGAAAGAAAAATCATGCTTACACGGTAGCTTACAAGGCTATGTTCTAGCCATCCTTCCATACTGTTCCTTAAGTTTACTTCCATGTGGTTTTCACACATCATCTGTACTTTTCTTCCTAATGAAAAGGCTGAACAACCTTCAGCAGCTGCAGCCTGCATGATAAATAGAGAGGGAAATAGATTTCACTGAGCAGGATCAGCAAATGTTCACCTGCATATTTCACATTCTTTAATGCAGCAGGGAACTGGTTTAAAATATATTGGCATTTCTTGATCTTTCCCAAAATACATATATTTATGTGAAAATACAGGTCTTATCTTTTATGAAATTTCTTATAAACCCATAAGCTGCACAGTGTTAAATCCCTAGGGTGCAGCTATAAAAGGTCTGACAGGCTTACAGGAGATTTTTTGTTTCCCTATGCAGGAAGCATGGGCACAAGTTTAATGCTTTGCAGTACCTTTTCTGAACATTCAGGTGATTCCCAGAGAAACAGGAAAAGAGAGGTGTGAACACCCACCCCTTCTCTCCAGTGCTACGGGGTGAGGTGCAGTCAAGGCAGCACTGTGGTAAAGTTTAGGCATTTGGGATTTCCAGAAGCATTCTATGTTTCGTATGTGCTCTGTGTTGTTCTTAACACATGCAAAATACTGTGGCCTTTGGGAACTACCACAATATCCACCTGCTCGGTGAAGTATTAATCTCTACAGGAGTTTACCCAGTTAGGCTACTTAAGAAAGGCATTAAACCTGTGATCAGTTTGAAGTGCTGAGGTGCCATCAAAACGTGTCCAGGGCATTACAAAAATTAAATTCCCTGATTTAATTTCCTCCCACAAGTGACTGTGATGATGGGTTCCATTTTACCCCAGGCAGTTTTTTGAGGTGCTAGAAATAAGCCTGAAGCAACTGAGAACTCACCGAGAACCAAAACTGCAGTGATGGTCCTAGTAGCATGTTTGGGAAGAAGCACAGGGCATAGGGCAGAGTCAGTGCCCAGCCTCAAACCGCTGCTACCACTTCCTGCCTCTGTATTTTCACGGGATGCAGTTGTACCAGTACGGAATGAGCCTCCGATTACCAAGGAACCAGCAAGTGAAAATGCTTACAGTAGGCCACAGCTAAATTAACACAAAAGGTTCAATATATACTTGATTTTAAATTGATGCAATTAGGCAAGTATTGTACAGGAGTGTGCTGTCATTGAGGTACACTTGCTTGCATGGGTTCATATTGTGTTTATAACTTTACAAGTATAAGGTATTGACTATACCCTTCAGAGAGAAGCGTGAGCACTCATGTATTTAAATTGATGCAATTTAAAATCAGAGTTATTCTTACAAATGCAAGTTTGGGTATAGTGAAATATTAGTGGAGAGTGTGGCAAAATGCACATCACTTAGAAGCTTCATATACTTTTCCTGGGTTTTTAAAAAGTTGACTTCAGCCATACCACAGGAGATGAAACCCCATTCAGGATTATTCTTTCCAGACTTGAGAAAATCTAAAATTTTGGAAATGAACAAAATGTTTTTGATGAGAAAAGTTAAATTGTTCAAAGTGCGGCATCAATGTGTCTCCACAACAGCATTTTGTTTAGTGTATGGTTTAGTGAAGGAGAAGGATAAGCAACAGAAAGCACTGTAAAGAAACTGGCCTTTGAGACCTTTCTTTTTCGCATGCAAAAAAAAAAAAATCTCTTCTAGGCCAGAACAAAGACATGAGCAGCAGTGAGTCGTCTGACTGCAGAATGAGATTGGCTTTTTGCTGTATGGGGATGGCAAAGTGGCCAGCTGGGGCCCCACACAGCACTTGTGACCACTCTCTGCTGAATGCTTTCTCTGAAAATAAGTCTTTTGAGTTCATCTTGAAAATAGGTGTGTGGCTGTAACACAGATAATATAGAAAATAATCTGGGTAACATTTGAAATATGGACCTGTCATACCATCCTGATGACTTCATTCATGTAGTTGCAGATATTAACAAACACAACTGGCTCTGCCACTAGGCAGCCTGTTGATGTGCTCGGGTAGATGACTGTCCTCTTTCTTTGCCACTGACTTGACCTTCTGAGCACCAGCAGCCTCCAGACAGTGTGTCAGTTTTCTCTCTGTATGTATTTTTCTTTCAGGGTAATGACAGGGGCTGTAATAATAGGAACTGCCAAATTTCCTAGGAGAGCTTGAAAAGTATGTGTTGTTTGGTTCATGAGGAACTCTATGCTGACACTAAATTTGACACCTGTTAAGAATTCTTTTCAGCCCTAAACTTTAAAACTTCCCTTGCACTTCTGGGAGGCATAAATATAATTGCAAATGCTTTTGAGGGTATTATATATTATTTGAGGATGTCTGTGCTTCCTACAGTGCCACAGCTATGGCTCAGGCACTCTGCTGGTGTCTGGCTTTTGGTGGGGGTCAACAAAGGGTGGCAACAAAGGGCTCTGATTCCGTTCATGTCCCCACCTTGTCTGCTGGCTGACTCTCTTCTGCTGCACTATGGTCCTGACGCACAGCACACTAGAGGCAGAGGGAAAGGAAACACTAATTTCATGCTCAGCAGAGGCCAGCAGCCAGCTTTTCTCTTAAGTACCTAGAAGCTGCCAACACCAAAACCACTGAAAAATCAAGTTGTAATTGGTTTGCATTCTTCATATCCCAACCCTCTATGTGCATTTTACCCCAAAGACTTCACTTTTAAATAGTAGGAAACCGTGACAATAGAAAGAAAAAAGGGAGGGAGGGAGGGAGGGAGGGAGGGGAGAAAAAAAGATCTCCCTCAGAGCCCACAGTATGGGACTCTTGCTTGTTGCTTATCAGCTGTGTTTCTGCAAATGCTCCATCCCAGCTGAACACAAGCTCACGGACACTTCAAGTTGTCTGTGTGCCAAAAGAAGCAGCAGCAGCTGCACACCTCCTGGTGGTCATCCGTGGGAGATGGGGTATGTGATGGCATAACATATGCAAGGTACAACTACCATAGAGCTTCTGCAGAAACCTCAGACTGCATTTGACATTAATCACAAAAAGTCACAAAGAATTAGTGTTGCTGCTAGAGAAGCCAGTCACATACCCCTGTCCTAAGGGGAAAAAAGAAACGGACACTTATAATGATTTCCTCATGGCAAGCCTAAAGACACCTCACTAGCAGCAAGTGTTGCGCTTTCAGATGTCCAAAAGCTTGGAGGCAAAGATGAGAGACATTGTATGGCATTTCAAACTGCCCCTTAGCAATTCATTAGCCATATGCTTTAAATAAATTGTATGGATATTCTCCTGTCCTTTTTCAATCTCATCAGCAAAACCCTGAGTCTTAGAAAGTTCCTGCCCTGAGCCATAAATATGTGTTGTTCTTGTCTCCTCGCTATTAATTCTCTCTCCTTAAATTTTCATTCTGTGTCTTGGAGGTCACTATGTCCAAAGACTCCAGCACAAGGAAAATTACTTCCTTCCTGACTACCTTGATTTATTTTTCTCTGTTCTTGGGATTATGTACCTCTTTCTTTGAGAAGATTCCCCCCTCTCTTTATTTTTTTTTAATCTTCTTTTAATGAAAACCCAATAAAGAGTCCCTTACTTATCTTTTATCAGCTATAGTGAAAATCAGAGTTTTAGATTGTACCCTAATCCTGCAGAAAACTGACAATAATTATCTAATTTGATTTTTAATTATTAAATACAGTGATTCTCTGCGGAATAGTGGGTGCCGTATTAAGAGCTCAACTTTGCCTTGGTAGTTTGCTGAGAATCAAAATTCTATTCTGAGCTGTATATATAACATTCTGAAAAATATAGCAGAGAAACTAATAAAAATCTCTACCCAAAATTACATTTTTTTCTGATTATTCCAGAAAATTGAGAGACTCAGCAAACAAGGAGCATTATTGGACTTGAAGCAAACTCCTGAATTTAAATAGAAGAGTTTAATTTGGAGAGTCTGCCTTTAGATCATGTCACAAGTTCATATAACTCAAATTACATTAGAGGGGGAAAAATCAAAATTAATTTCAGATTTCTGAGCAATCTGAAATGAGAATACAGTCTTAATTGATTCATATATAGTAATCGTTAATAATAGCCTTAACTTCATAGTAGCACATAATAACAACATAGTTTCTCAGATAACCAGGATACTAAATAAAAAAAAAACTTTTGTACCACACCCATATTATATTTCTTGACCATCCAAACTAACATAGTTTATCCTTATTTTTTTGCTGTCTGTGTTAGCCTCATGGGGTAGAACTGGGAATTGCATCAGGCCCTAGGTCTCAAGACATGTCTATCTCCCTTTTTGCTGACCCAGGTCCTCCAAGACAAATTGCAATTGCCCTTCATGCAGGGAAACTCACCTTGAGGAAGTGCTGCTCAGCCAGCTGCCTCCCTCGGTGAGGCTGCAGAGTGGTCACGTTCTGCACAGCTCACTCCTGGGCCACTTGATCCAGACTGAAGACCTGTAACCTCAGGTGGATTATAAGAACAGATGTAACTTCATTCTGATTTTTTGAAATGGCATTCATTACTTCATAAAAAAGTCCTAACAGAAAGTGTTTGTCTCACCACTGTTCTCTCTTCTTTTTTTCTACCAAGCCCATAACCATGTGATCCAAGCTTTGTGTTCTGTAGTCCTGTGTGAGCACATTGCTAATAGCTTTCCCCAAGGACCAGGTGATCTGATGTTGTCCTTTTGCATCCTACTCCACTAACTGCCTAATGCAGAGCTGCAGGTCTTGAAGATTCCTGCACTGTCATCAGAACTTTTTCCTGGCTTTATTATCCATTCCCATCTCACTTGCTTAGCAGGGGCTGCTGGCTGTGGGGCTGTATAGAAACTGTGACTCTCACACAACACATTGTGAGAACAAGAAAAATGATTTTATTGATTCCTGATCATGTGGATCTGGTGCTTGCAGGTCTCACAGTAAATTCATGATTAGATGTTGAAAAAGATGGAGATATCTACAGAAACACAGACTTTAGCAACTTCTTAATCTGCTGTAATATTAAACTGATGAGATGGGTTACAGATCCTGCAGCAGATCTGAAGTTTATAACACACGCATAATGCAAAGTTAATCAATGAAAACATATAAAGGCAGCGAGCAGATTAGTGGGCTTTTTAAATATACCTAATATTAATTGGTGGGGTAAGTTAAAGAATCATGAAGTAGCAGCACTGAGAAGAAGCATAAGAAAGAAAATTGTAAGGGAAAGGCATTAAATCTTGCATTCACACAGCATAGAGCTATGAGAACCAAAGAGCTGCCTGCCTCCACCGTGGGAAGGCACCTCTGCATCCTAAGCATTGCTATGGGGAAGGACTTGCTGCATGTTGGAAAAAAGAGGTGCCATGAAAAAGGCAGATTCATGTCTTCTCTTTTTCCTAATCAATTCTCACTTTCAAAAAGGGCACTGCATTCAAAGTTTCAGAAAGGCAAACAAGTTAAACTATTTATGCATATTAATCCCCATCATTACCCATGAACCACCCCAAAGAAAACAGTCTAATTTTAACATGTTAAATTACCAGTAGATATCACTTTGCAAGCTATTTCTTAGTACTTTCTATCCTCTTCTCTAGCCTTAGGCACCTCAGACTTGGCATGTAAAATGGCCAGATATTACCCAGCGAGGTTTGCAGTACAGTCAGTGGAAACAGTGTTGCTCATCCAACTATATGGAAGCAACATTCATTGTAAGCTGAGTTGTTCATGTGTTTTAAAGTTTTATGGAGTGAGTAAGTGCATGGCTGCAGAATTTGAAACTGCTTGGTTATAAATCTGACAGTAAAGCTAAAAGGAGTCTCAGCAAGTGGCTTCCATCCAAGAACCTGTTTTTTTATGAATTCCTAAAGATACTAGGTTTGCCATTAATGCACACTGTCCCTAATACGTTTTTTTCTTTTCTGTCTGCCTTCTCTTATGTTTGTGTGCATCAGTCTTGAAAGGAACAGGTTTAACTACTCACTTGGACTCAGTTGACCAGCAGCATTGCCTTTAAAGTGGGGTGGAAAATGAGTGCAAAGCTTTCCCTGGAAATAGGAAGGATCCAGCCATGCAGTTGTCTTGATGACAGAACCATAATAACCACAAGTAAGGGTTTAGCCCACCTTCCTCATACCAGCACTACTTGCCAAGTGTTCCTGACTCCTGACCTAAGTTCTCAAAACACTGGCCAACCTAGTTCAGTTGAAATGAGTAAGAGTAGCAAAAGACAAAAGAAGAATAGATCTCTGCTAACCCATTTTGTTGGCTTAAAAGCTAATTAACCTTTAGCTGGACTATAAAGCTCATTTTCATCTAGTCCTCTTTTCTGGATAAAAATGAAAGGCCTGGAAATAAAGCTTGTTTTCAAAGCAGAAATACAGTCTGGTAAGTAATGAACTTGATGGTATGACAACTGGAGTGATTTATGCATATCTGAGCTAAGAATTTTGCTTCTGCTCATAAACTGCTGCAACAGAATCTCTCTCAGCCTGCAGAGATTTTCTCTGCTGTAAAACACATAACTCAAGGGAATGGCCTGAAGTTGTGTCAGGGGAGGTTTAGGTTAGATATTAGACAAAGGTTCGTCACCCAGCAGGTGGTTGTACATGGAACAGGCTCCCTAGGCCAGTGGTCACAGCACCAAGCCTGACAGAGCTCAAGAAGTGTTTGGACGATACTCTCAAACATGTGCTGTGACTCTTGGGAATGGTCCTATGCAGGGCTGAGGGTTGGACTCGATGATCCTTGTGGGTCCCTTGCAACTGGGCATATTCTGTGATTCTGTTTGTCACCCATCCTTGAATCACCAGTAGGCGAAGAAGGTGCTAGTCTTGCTTTAATGACTTCAGTCAAATTCAGAGGCAAGGAAAGGAAAAAACTGTGTGGAAAGTCTCTAGAATGTAGAGCCAAGGAATTCTGAAAGCAGGTTTTCTAGCAGGGTTGTTTTCCCATGCTGAAATAGGATGTAAGGAAGAATGAAGCTTGTTACAGGGACAGAGGGAGTGAGAGACACTGAGTACTTCTCAGTGATTATGGAGAGTGAATAAATGGAGCCTTCCTTAGTGCTCAGCTCCATGCACAGAGGAGATTAACACGGTGAGCAATCTAGGGAAACTATCCAGAGAAGCCTTCTGCTGTGTCTCAGAGTAAGCCAGGGTAGGCTGCTCCCCAGAGTCATCAGGATTAAGAGAGTTTCTGCAGCAGTGTCACCAGTATGACTGTGGATAGTTGAAAGACGGAAATGGGGTGGGGAAGCCTTTACTCTCTGATTGTATGGGGCCTCAGTAGCCCTGAGGAAAAAATATTCTGGAGATGGGGTATCATGAAATCTGAAAGACCTCAGTCCAAATCCCAAAGAAGACTTAGTGGTGGCAGAGAGGCTTGAGTCAAGTTTTTTGCCTGGCATGGAGTAAAGAGTAAGTGACTGTGGAAAACATCTGCGGTATGCTGCTTCAGCTACCACATAACCCAACTGGGCTGCACCACGTACCACAGCCCCAAAGGTCTCAGTCATGGGAAGTGGGCACATGGGCATCTGGAGCACACATCCAGCTGTCCTGTTGCTGCAGGCACTACCAGAGCCTCTGCCCAACCCAGGCAGAGAAGTCCTGCTGCTGCAGTTTGTCCTGGCATAGGGAGCAGGTGTGCTTTAACTATGCTCTGCCAGTCTGGTCTACATTTCCCTTGAAACAGACTTAGTTTCTACCATAGGCTGGTTCAGAACGAGCTTCCAAACAACCAAGACTTGGCTGTATAGTTTCTTGCAGGGTCAAAACAGATAGAAGCATTTGCTGACATGAGCCAGTTGCACATACTGAAGACTCTTGTTTGTGCAATGGGCAACAATATGTTTATGCTGCTTTAGTGACATTTATGTTAGGTTAGCCAAGGTAAAGCAGGGCCTTGGTCCCAGACATCATGGTTTTAATTACTTTCCTAAAAACCCAGTGCCTTTCCAGACCCAAGTTTTCTACTTAAACTTGGTGTGCAAGCAGACAACAGGATTATATGGCCGAGGAAAAACTGTGTTTGCTGCTTTATTCATAAAACGGTTTTGCAAAATGCATTTAGTAGTTTGTCATTGTAACCACCTGGACAGAGAGCTTTCAGGGCAGAGTTCTGACACTGTATTTAGTTCATACTTGGACTGCTCAGCGAAAACTTCCATTTGTATGTATTTATTCTGCTTCACACATTATGTTATCAGTCACTTTCAATATTTCAAAGTCACAGCAGTCCTTTTTTGACATACATTTGTCAGAATGAACTGCTTTGATTGCTGTTATTACAGACTGCAGTTCTTGACTAAGGGAAAAGTCATATATAGAACCAGAATATTGAACTTTCTAAAAAAAAACCAAATAAATAGATAAAACAGAATAAAATTAGAGTAAATAAACAAAAATAGATGCTTTAAATGACCAGCCAAATTTATTTTTTTTTTAATAGGAGGAGAGAATGAGAGGGTGGGATTTATAACCCCATACAAGAATTAATCAGGAAAAGTTTAGTCTTTGAAGTTCATATGCACGGTATTGAAAATGGCTCTCTTCAGCTGCCTGGTAGTCAGAAAAGTACATCATACTTGGATTTTCTCTTCATCAAATACTTTAACATATTCTTCTAATGATCACTCTGAATAGAATGATTTTAATAATCAGTCCATTATAGTCACAGCAGAATATAACAAGAGGTTTTGGCCTAGCCCAAACTTGTGCTTACACTCCTGATTAAGTCCTAGTGGTATTAATTTGCCATGGCACATGAGCAAATCTCCCTCTTGCATGTCTTAGTAGCATTCAGAGATTTTGCCAGTTCACTCTAAAAGCTCTTACAGTTTAGAACTGAACTAGGGGAAAGTATAGTAGTTTGGAAAGGTTATGATCCTTTTATGCTTATTGCAATTAAAAAATATTTTTCTCCTTGTATGTGCTAGTGTTTTCTTCAGCTGAAAGAACAGTGTAACAGCTGAATTTCCAAAGCAGTGAAGAAAAGCTGCCGTGTTAATTACCTGGCTTTATAGATAACTACATGCTACAGCTGCTCCCACCAAAGCAGAAAGGTTTTGGCTAGTAACAAGCATAAAAGGGAAAAATAACTGTATTGGCTGCAATTTCATAGGCAGGATGCCTGTACAGGACCAAAGAGATCACTGGTGTCTCAAAGACATCAGATTCCTACAGAAAGCCAATAAGACAGATAAGCTGTTGTTTATTTAATTAAAAAGTTCTATTTTTTAATTAAAAAACCCAAGCAAACTCCATTACAGTAATATTTGGAGAGAAAAGCAGAGGAGTCATTAGCACTGTTTTGCAGCCATTAGAACAGGAATTAGAAGTTCCTTGCCCAGGATTGATTTTTTTTTTTTTGGCTTTGTTTGGGGTATTCCTAAAGCAGCATGTGAGAAAAAGCCTGAAAAACTGAGCCTCCAGTCAGTTGAGAAATAGGTACTCTGTTTTTAGTGTTGTTTGGTTGTGTTAATTTCCTTGTGTTAGGGGGAATTTAATTAATTAGCAGTGGATCTTCAGATCATGGAATTACTCCAGATTTATACTGGTTTAGCTGATAGGAGAATTTAATCCTATAAATATGTCCTCGGCATAATTTAGATGTAAGGCTCAAGATTAACATCCCCATGAAAAAGGGAATTTACATTCATTTCGTTTTCTGCCTGCAAAGTACTTTTCAAAGCTTCAGAAACATGTCAGCTCTGACAGTCACACTTGGGCAGCAATCAGGGCTTTCAAAAAGCCATCAGGATTCACCCACAGCATCAAATTCCCTTGTCCTTCTTCCATTTTATATACATCTGAAGGAAATTGTAAAATCCATAGAAGAAAAGCAATTAAAAAAGAAGCATGGTTAAATCCCAGAGGAAGTGAAGGTTTGTTGATCTTCTTCATGTCCTTCTTAAATTAGAAACAACTACAATCCTCATTTTTAATTTTTTTAAGAGTAGCAATCTTGAACCAGTTTAAACATATGAGGTACCCTTGAAAATGAGGGGTTTTAGAAAGAACCACTGACAGGTGTTTAGCACAAGAACAAATACATCCATGGTTGTATGTATGAGTAAGTCGCTGTGCTGCCAGCAGCAGTTATATTTTGTTCTCACCCCAAAAATGAAATATTTGCATGTGTAGCTGGGCTGGCATCAGGGAGCAAAATAGCATGTAATGATACCCTCTGCTGCTTTACAAGTGAAGGGGCTGTCACTCCAACTTGCAGTGGGAAACCAAGCTCAGGGGGAATGAACGACACTTCCACAGTGACTCTACAAAGCATTTGGATGACTAGCAGAGCCCTCGCTTCTCCCACCAGCAACTGTGTGCCCATTTTCTCAGCTTTTCCTAGTGCAGGCCACATGGCTTACCTGTTTACTTGCTCTGACGTCTGTTTCTCATAGAAGAAATCCAGGGTGGTTTTGGTGTTAGAGTGTTTTTAAGGGCTGAGTTTAGGAGAAGCAGACCCTCTGCTTTCATGGAGAGCTGCAATCACTGACATTAAGGGAGGCAGCAGGCTGCAGAGCCGGCACAGCTGTGAGCTGCACACAGACACAGCTTCCTTCTCCCTCCTGCCAGTTTTATTTCAAATTACCTGGTGCCTTGGCACCACCAGCTGTTCCCTTTTTTCTGCCCAAAGTGTTTTCCTACTGCTGCTTCATTTAACACAGACCCCTTTAGCTGCTTCAGTGTTGTGTAGAAACCTGTTGTGCCCTGCACTGCCAAACGGGGGAATGGTCAGCAGTGGGACCCCAGGGGTGAAACACCAGCTGGGTGCAAGGGAGCAACCCACGGACTGGCTGGCCACTGTCTGGGTCTGTGAGGTACCGAGAGGGCTCTAAGTACCTGTTCTCTTGGAGTGGTTGGCTCCAAACCACCTCAAAAACAAAAACTGATGTTTGGGATCAGTACTGTTGCTCACTGGGAAGAAGTGGGGATTTTTTTATTTCCTTTTTTTCCCCTGTTTCTGTGAAGTGTCAGTGATTTGTCTGTTCATGGGGCTGAACTGTTGTCATCTTTTAACTTGTGTTAGAAATAAAGCCTGGGTAAGAGACTCTCACCAGGCGACTTTTGTCTTAGGCTGGCATGACTGGAAGCAGATCATGCTGTGTGCCTTTCAGCCTATTGCAATTCAAGATGATTCCCACAGTGCTGCATTTCATGTTCAATTCTGAAGATTTTCTTGCTCACAGAGAAGCTTTCTTATCCCCCACAGGCATTGCATATCCACTAGTATCTTTTTCCAAACTGAGGAAAAAGCAGAGATGCCAGTCCTTTATCTTGCCAAGGCAATGATAAGCTCCTTGCTAAAATTTTTAAGTGTTACATCCCTTTGGATCACTAATATACATCCAGCCTATCCTATACAGCTGAAATTATCACAGGTCTGAATCTCAATAGTAATGGTGCAGGTTATCTCTGTGTACATAGTACCATATCTTTATTCAGTAGGAGAAATGTTGCAGGTCTGCACTGATACATCAATCTGGATAAACAAGATAGTTTGTTCCTATCGGGTGGTGCCTTGAAGTGCGGTTTGTGGTGCTTTGCAGGTAAAACTGATGATTTGCTGTTCATGGATATGGCGATACACCTGGTGTGCTGCCTACAAACCAGTCTTTTTCTCCATAGGCCTGATGCTGGACTTCCATGAGCCTCTTGCTATACTGTCAGCACTCATATAAACATTATGTCTGGGCAAGAAGGTTCCTTATCACCATTTGCTGTTCTTTTTGGCAGTCTGCACCACTTTGATTTGGGCATTAGTGGTGTTTGCCTTAAGTCACAGTGCTCTGATAGCAAGGCTGCAGGAAGCTTTCTTGGCAACATTCATTTTTCTAGAGACTTGTTTCCTGGATGGGTGTTTATTACCCACTCTGAACTTGAGCTTACTTTCATAGACATTTCAGCTATCTTTTTGGACTTGGTTTTAATGAAATGGAGTAATTTGCTGTTGAAGGAGGAAATTATATGATATTCAGGGATTATTATTTAACTCAAAATAGGGAACAAATTAAAAATTATGAGGAGACAGCTCAAGGCCTTGTCAATCAGAACTGCTCCTTTTAGCATGCCACTTCTGAGTTACCCTGTCTGCTCCATGCTAACAATGTAGTTAGCTAAATGAGCTAGTGCCAGCAGGATACTTGAATGTCATTAGAAACTGAAATCTTTGTTAAAGTTGAGAGTGGAAACTTACTATTTGATAAAAAGAAATATAAAAGAATTCTTATAATAATTGCAGAATCAGTCATCATAAAATGATGAAAGTCTGAGTTAAAGTTCCACATCAAAGAAACCTGAAGGTAAGGGATGAAGTTAATTCATCAGCAAACTCCAAATCAGCCTCATAATAACCTATGCTTATAATTAAGGCATTTCCTTAGTTATTAGAACTTGAGTAAATAAGAACTAGTGCACTTTTTTTCTTTTCTTTTCTTTTCAATTTTATTAGAACTTGTTGGATTTTTGTCTTCAGATGATTATTATGTGGCAGGGATGGGAAGGCCAGTAAGCTGAAAGTTGAAAATGCATGAGAGGAAGGTGCCTAATCCTGATTTGTACTCTGAAAATCTTCCTCCGGCTTTTCTTACATCAGAGCGAGATTCTTTGCAGACCAGACTAAGTGTTATAATGGCCTTTCCAGCCCCACTGTCTGCAAATCACTTCGTTTTAATATCTTCTTCTCCTGCCATCACCCTGCTGCCTTTCTCTTCCAAGGTTATAACTTGCTTCTTTGCAGCATCTCCCCATCCTATTCAGGGCATTAAGGTCACCCTGAGCAGCATATGTGATTGCTCCAGCCTGGGACATGGGTAGCCCTGGGACATTCAAGGGGTCCTCCAGAGATTGCTTGCTGTCCATACCATGAAACCACAACTAACTTCCCGTGATCTGTTCGACTTCATTACATTCCTTATTGAATTTTGCTGGTGGTATTGTCTTTTGTACTCTTGGGACCAGCATCAGTTGTCATGGCAATTACTGTCAGATGGTTGCAGCTTGTATGCTTGGAGGACTGTAGGAAAGCTGATGGCTAGAAGAAGTAGCAGTTCAAATAAGCATAAAATGTCAGTAACTAAATACTGCTTAGTGACCAAAATTTTGGGGGCAGTAGTGGTTGGTAGATAGTTTTGCTTCAGTCAATATCCTGTGTGTCATTCACATTAGCTCCTAGATGAATGTTATTGGTTTGGTTTTTAAGAATCACAGTTACTTTTGAAATGATTAATGAAAGAAATGGGTCATTCTCTATGAAGTCATTCTTCAAGCTGCTATTGTAGTCATACATCTGCCCGTATTGCATATGGCTTGGCCATTTTATACAAGGAAATAGTTTACAAAGAAGCCTGAAGACATGTTTGGAAAAACATGGACTGTTTTTAATGTCCTTTAACCTCTCCACAACGCTTAGCCCCAGCATCCCTGGTGCTCTGGGAAAGAAAGACTGCAGAAGTGGAGGCTAACCACAGGTCTCCTGTCATCTGACTGTGTTACATTGTGAATGGTGCCTACAGGCAGATATTTCCATCTCAGTGCTTTTGAACATTGAGCCTGCCTATCGACATCTCTAACATTGGGGAGTTGCTTTGGTGTTTTTTGGTGGGTTTTTTTTTTAGTGAAGCAGAGGCAGAACTTAGTTTGAAAACTTCTTCACATAAACTTGAAGAAAATCCATGTATGATAACAGTATACCATTACTGATGAGTTATGGATTATTTTTACCAGATGATAAACACAAAATAGAAAGCTTCATACCCTCAACTATTAAACCTCTTCACCCACAAAATCTACTCCCTGGAAATTTTGTCTGTATTGTCTGAGGAAGTTGAAGTCCTTGTAAATAGACATAAATTGATAGAGAAAATGCAAGATACAGAAAATTATGTAAACGCACCAGGTGGTTGTAAGGGTGATCTATCAATGCCCTTTTCTGTAAAACAGTGACAGATAAAATTAGTAGAGTGGGGCCTTGGAGCAGTATTATAATGTATACCTATCCAAATATGCGCTCCTGGAATCTTTTCTTAAAATGGCATGACCCCTTCCATGCAAAACAAGTCTGGAAAGGAGAAGTGTGCATTTAATTTTCTCGGTTCATAGCTTCATAGATGAGATCAAAGTAATTTCTGACAAAATTTGGAGAAAACTTTTCACAGCCCTTCCAAGTCAGATACTCCTAGTGGGACAAAATTGTGTCTATGGCACATCTTGATATGAATTTATTATTTTGCTGACCAACTTGACGCAGAGATATTTTGAAATGTCCCAGGCTGCTTGATGGTCAGTTCATATTTAGACAAAAAGGAGAAGGATCTTTAGCTGATTGATTGGCAAAAGTCTGGACAACCATTGTCTACTTCTCTGTTGAGAGTCTGGCTTTCATAATGGAGGGAAAAGAGGAGTCTTTCCACACAGGTTGTCACACACACGTTCCAGCTTTGCAGCCAGGAGGCTCTGTCACATGCCTGCTGAAGTCACACAGCCAGTTTTCCAGCCCCTTTCTTAACCATACGCTTTGGAAAGCCACAAAGGTTTTTGCCATATGTTGGGTAGCCGTTTAAAACTCTCAGTAGGGGATGTATCAATATTGATCTTGTGCTGGAGACTGCATTTCTTGTTACTTCTCTCTTTTGTTGCAGTCCTCTTTAAAGGAAAAAATGGGCTAATGATACTCATTTCACCAGGGTCTCAGGAGAATGGAAGCAGGTTTTTTGTCACACTTGAACTGACAGTTTTCTGATTGATGGCATTTAGGGAAAGTTGAAAGAGGATTAAAGCCTCATGATGCTGGTTTATTTCAAGAACATGACATGTTCAATATGATAATAAAGTGAGAATTTTTCTTCTGTGGCTTTTATGGGCTTGGGGTTGTTTAGGAAGAAATTATGGATAAAGCAGCAGCTGAAGTCAGCAGTACGTGCTTCTGAGGCGGTCGGGTGCAAGGTGACAAGGAGCCATTATAAAACCCTTAGCAGCTTTTTGCTACAGAGGACTTGACAGCAAAGCCAAAAGGAAACATAATACTGTAATGATTCATTTCACGTGGGAGGTGAAAACTTTTCACAGTGTTGGAAGGCATTTTGCCATAACATGCTTTAATTTCATAGTTGTGCTGACATTGTGTAACAAGGATTATTATCACTAAAAGGCACTGTAGATAGTGATTTGAGATTACAGGTATTTAAAGGGCTGGTGAAGTGAGAGTTAATCTTATATTCCTTTTTGGAATGAGTGAAAGAAAAGAAGTTGCTTCCCAATATCACAAATTAGCACAGTAAAGAGTGCAAAATCCTTACAGAAAGGGGGGGTGGTCCCTGAACCATTCATCCATAAAACACTTGGATTCTACCTTCAGCTCAGTAGTATATGTGTTTTATCCACTAATAATATAGCTAGAGTAATAGTGTTACAATTCTTCAGTACTAGAAGTGGGTTGCTGTAAATAAATCTCTGTTGGATTAGGAAGGCTTAAGTGTATTTTTACTAAGAAAACCTTAATTTTTGAGTAGAGTCTTCAGGGTCTCACCGCAATGAAATTATCATTATTAATACCCCCTGTGGAGGTCTGAAATAACTTTGCATATACTTAGCTATTTATACACTCAATTATAATAATATTTAAGTAAGCTTGCTTTGCATTAATGAAGTTATGGTTCTTTAATATTACATAGACATTTTTAGTTAGAAAGACTACTTACTCTGGGCCATTGAAAGTTAAACTGTTTTCAAAAACCAGCTGTTGGCAGCTGTTGCACTGCATGAGGTTCTCCAGAAGATACTTTGCCTTAGATGCTCCAAATTGCCTCTGAGGTGGTCTTTGGGCAGAGATCCGTCTTTCATTTTGGCTGTACAGGGAGCTAGGCTGGAGGTTTGTAGCTGGGCAAGACAGGTGCCCCTCACCAGGTTTTCCTGGCAGGCCCATGGACAGGGTGGCACCAAGGAGTACAGACAGGAGGACAGAGCAGAGAGTGGCAGGAGCAACGAGATGAGAGGTCTGGTGTCCTGGTCTCTCACACCGTGGGGGAACACCAATGGGGCATGACCAAACCCATTCCTGTGGCACTGGGGGGCTTGTTTTAGAGCTGCAGTCCCAGATCTTCATTTGTCTGATAGAGGACCCAAGTAACAAAGCTATAGGCAATTTGCTTTATTGCTATTATATGACCATAAAAATCAAAAGGATCTGCTGGGTCACCGAATCCATTATCCTGCTATGATAGGCAAGCACACCATATGAGTCCTTTCATAACTTCATCAGGTGCCATCTCAGTACCAGTCTGGGAGATTTTTGTTCACTAGAGTGTTTCCGTGTGGGAGTTCTGTTGTTTTTCTGGTGCTGTTCCTGCTGGGAAGTTTTCCTTCTTCCTATTACTCCCAGGGGCATTTTTTACAGTCCAGATTTCTTCACAGCCAGTATGTAACTGTTAGCTTTTTCTAATATTGGTGTTTCCTTCACATTGCTCTTCTCTGTTTCTACCTTCTCTCACTCTCAGTTGTCCTTTTTCACACATGCCAGCAAGGCTTTTATTCTCTTGAGTTAAGAGCTCCATTCTCCTGTTCATCCCTGTATCTCTTATCTACATTGGTTCTGGTGTGTTGAAGGTGTGGGTAAAGGCCTGTTATGCAGAGTGCGTTGGATGAGACCTCATGTGTACCTTCCAGAATTTGAATCAGAAATATCTTGGTTGGTGTATTCTGGCACAGCATTTGCCCATTTTACAACTTCATTGTGCTGGCGGTTGTTAGTCACTCTTACACCCCAACCTTTGCTGTCCTCTTTCATGTCCGAGTGATGAATGCCTAGCTAGTATGGTGAGCTGTTCTTCATCAGCTGTGCACTCCAACCCTCAAAATGTGGTATATAGTTTTTACTTAAACCTTGGTAAAAAAAAAAATATATAAATACAGGAGGCATAAGTATGGGGGTGTTATTATTTTTTGTTTATTTTTATGAGACCAAAGATGGCCTTACATAGAAAAATCCCCATCACGTATTTAAGTACAATTTAGTAATACTAGTTTGTTCACTTAAATAGGAAAAGACCCAATGTAAGTTGCAGTTCAGAGGGAAAAAAAGAAAAAAACAATAAAAAACCCCAGGCCTTTATTTGGTTATTCAGGTGGGGGTTTTTTTGAGACAGAGCTCAATTCCATTCACTTTTCTCACACCCACACACCTTCAGCATGAAGAGAATGATACCACAGAAGAAAACGCCATTGTAAACTGAAGCTTTCATTTCTTCCAAGCAAGTCTTTATTCTTTGCAAACCTGGAGAATAATAAATGCAGATTGCATCAGAGATGTAACTGATAATAATAACACAATGTTTGGTCTCTGATTATTCATTGTAGGAGGATGATTACAGGAATCTTGAATTTTTCTATGGTGCCACTGAGATTTACTACACTTCATTGCAAAAAAAAAAAAAATGCAGAACAGCATTGATACAAGTTGAACAAAGTCTATTTTTCTCTTTTTCTTTTCTCTTTTCCTTATAGTCAGAGGCAGCATTTTTGATTGCCACCAAGAGACTGGTTTCATGTAAGAGCTGTAAGATGAAAACCAAATTGCCTCAGTGCTCTTCACCTGGGTCCTGAAGCTTTTAGCAAAACCAGGCATGCTTTTGAGTCTCCAACAAAAGCCAAACTCCAGTGCATTTCCCAGGGACTGAAATTTTATTGCAATCATTTTACATTAGTACTACTGTTATTTGTGCTTGAGAGATAAATTTGTTATGCTTTATGATGGATTTTTACATCTTAAATAACATATAAAATACGGTTGTTATTTGACAGGGATAGGCTATTAGAAAGTAATAAATGGAGTCAAACAGGGGCCCTTTCTTCCTGAAACACTTTATTTGGATTGACAACTGTATGTTTTCATTCCGATAATTGGAAGTTTTTGTTGCAGGTATACTGCTGTATCTAGGAGAGATTTGATCTGTGGTCATTGAGACATAGTTCATTTTTGGCTAGTACTAGTAAAAATAATTGCAGTGTCAGTTCGGTACCTGAATTACTTATGATAGATATACTTCTGGATTAGGTAGTCTGCACTCAGAAATAATGAGAAATGTCAGGTTTTGGTTAAAAAATGAGCAGTGAAATACCTCTGCAGGTTATTATCACTTTGAGGAATTGTGGTTCCTCTCCATTATTCCCTCCACTATTGTTGAATTGTCCAATTTAAGTGAATAACAGTGCATTCTTTCTAGAAGCTGTTGGTGGGAGCCAAGGAAATAAAATGTATTAGAGGGATCTATTACATAAAGGACACCTGCATATAATAGCCATTGGCAAAGTTGAGAGACAATAGCCAGGAATCAAATTCACCAAATGGAGAAGGTTTTCTGCTTTGTTTTTCAAAAGTCTGAGCTAGATATACTGAGCAACTCAGTCCTACTAGAAAATTCCTGCTTTTGTACCAACCCTGCCAATATTCTTGACAAAGCAGTCACACAAGTTGGACACATTGAGCTTTCATTAAAACTCATAAAGCTGCTATTTCAATCTCTTATAATCACTTGCATGAGCAACTATAGAAAGTGTTTAACATTGTGCACTGTCACATTTGTGAAAAGGAGAGCTGTATTTTAATTTTTCAGAATTCAGTTTTTTTCCATGTGTCCTGCAAAATCAGCTTCAATTTCTGTCCCTTTTTTTAAGAGTGCTTTAAAACATCATCTTCCAGACTGACTTGAGAAAAGGTGGGGATAATTCAGAATTTTGGAGCTCTTTTCTCATCTGTCCTCATTGACTGGATCCCTGTGAGATCTCATTGCAGCAAATTTTGCAGGTTTTTGTTTGTGCACTTTGTTACTGAAGCAACTAAGTATTTGCTGAAATTGGTACTTGTCTTTGAAAACCGCTTCTTGGTGAGTATAAATATGCTCAAAGTTCATTTTTAGCTAGCAGTATGCAGGCTCTGGTCATCTTAAAGCTAGAGCTTTTGTATATGTCAGCCTGCATGTGGGAAACGTTGTTCCTTGGTTTGTTTATTCTGCTTATTCCTTCAAGATTCCTTGCCTTTTGGCACAGATCTGTTCCAGCAGGCCAAGCATCCTTTCTGTGCAAAGAAAAATTTCAGATACTGCAAAAAGTCTCTGTTGGGAAAATAGACAAACAGGGGCTGTACTACCTGGAGGGATCTATGGGGCTTCTCTTCTGTCTCAGCAATATCTCACACTGGTGCTGCAAGGTCCGTTTGGGCTGAGTTACACACATGACCCAGTGGAAATACAAAACTCACAGGCTTTACAGGCTTCAAAAGCTTTAGGCCAGTTCTGATTACATATTCAGATGAAGTATAATAGGGAGATTTAAGAAAGCAAACAAAGCTATCCTGTATGCTATGGAACTTGTTTAAATACCCGAAGCAATTAATCAGTTGCTAGGTTTCATTGCCTGTGTTCCAGCTGCCCTTGTGGCACATGAAGATAGTATATTTCTCAATGAGGAACAACCTCCTTTTTCTCTCTTTTATGTGTAAGACTGGCCAAACTGTCATGATTAATTCATCTTTAATGAAAATATATTTATTTGTTCTCATTTTGTAAGTGAATTTAAGACTTGGTCTGTACAGGGAATAGAAAGAAAATCAACAACTTTTTTGGGCTAAGATCTTCTTGTGCTGTGTGCCAACTCTTTTTATGAAGCTGCGTGTTTTTTTTTCTTTTCCTTTTTTTTTTTTTTAAATGGGCACATTTCAAAGCCTTCTACAGCAGAGATTATAAGAAAAAACATTCCAAGGGTCTACATTGTTTGTCACTGTTGTAGTAAATTCAATTTTCTCTCATCAAATTACATATTGCCACAGTATGTTCTGTTTGTCTCTTTGATTTACATGAACAAATTTCAGAATAGCTGGAGTGTGCTGGCATGATTAGATGAACATGAAATGTCATCCACCACCTTACATACTCTGCATTGTCTTTTTGTTGTTATTCCTTAGAGGTAATGCTGCTGCTCTATGAAATAGGTTTTCAGTCATTCCTAGTACTTTTTCATTCTACTTTACTTAATGATCCATATCAGCAAGTAGATCCCAGTTTACAAGAAAACAAAATAAAATAAAATTGATTTTCCCGGTTGTATTAAATTTCTTTTACAAGATAAAAGCTACCAATTTTGTCTTTAGCTGGTGTGGTAAAGGCTGCACTGGTGATTGGGTAGAACCGTGGCAGCTGAGACCCTCTGAGACGAGGCATGGTGCAGGTTAGCAGATTCACATGCCTTTACCCCTGCAAGAAAGAGGCCAGGAAATTCCCCCCAGTGTGCTTTCTCCCATGCTGCCCTGACTGGGCCAGTGACAGTTCTTCAAACTAAAGAAAATTCTGCCCTTAACACAGGACTAGGAACTAGAGATGGAAGATGCCTGTTAGGTCACTCAGTTTATTTCCCTGATTGACGAAGCAGTTCTGTCCTCTGTCTTTCCCAGTGCTTCATTCGTCCTCTGTGTTTCCCTGTGCTTCTTCTGTCTTAGGGTTTTTTTCCAAAGCTGAATGAGTCAAGTATTTTATTTAGTCAGTAATAAGAAGAATTTCACTCTCCTGTGGCACTCCTGTCTTTCTTGCTACAGGAAATATTATATTATTGGTTTACCAAGTTTCAGTGCATTGTACTCCCTAATGGTAGTCTTTTAGGCAACAACTACCTCATTTATATTAGATGAGTACTATCCATTTGTATGGTGCCCATCATTGTGCTGTCAAGCACTGAAGTGACAACTTTCTTTTCTCTTTCTCTATGCGCAGTGAGTTGGCATGATTTATGACTGTCAGCTGTATTCTTAATACTTACGCTTTTGTGGGGGGCATATGTTCATTTAAACAAGTTGCAGCATTTTAGCCTGTATCAGCATTTTTGGATGTAAGATAAGACAGGCTTTTCTATAATTCCTCAAATTCCCAGCTTTTTTTTAAAAAAGCAAACGAGGAACAGCTAACCAACCCCTGCAGATGCAACTGAGCACTGTGGTTACAGAGAAGTCCAGCCTTTGCCTGGTGTCACCACCCAGGAAGGTCTGCCAGCAGTTTGCTCCCATCTGCATGAGATCCCAGCAAGAGCAAAAGACCTGTGAGCTGGAGTGCTCCTACCCTGGAGACCCCATAATCTAGTGTTTGTGATTGCCACCCTCCCCGCTTGCTTCATCCCAGATCAAGGCACCTCAGCCAGGGCAGAGCTGATCTCTGTTGTGTTTGTTCCTCTCTCATTTCTGCTAGTGGTTAATAAGAACACGTTGCCTTGCCAATGCTTTGCTTACTGCAGTTTAAATGTGTTGCCTTACTTCAGTTTTAATATCCCCACTGTTGAAAACCATCCGCAATTAGGGCAGATTATTCCAACCTGCAGAGATTTGTTGGCATAATGTTTACTGTCAATATGCAGACTCCTTTAGCTCACAAAGTACATCACACATAAAAATGCCATCTTTGATTCCCTGCAAAATATCTGTTTTCTGTGAGAAGTTAATTACTAATTTCAAACCAGCTGAAATGAGGCCTTGTGATGGCCTTCTCTTAATTTTTGACAAGTGATGGCCTGATTGGATCTAACTTTACATGTCTTCAAATGTGAAATTTAGTTGCAATACATTTCCATTTCTTCAATTCCTCCAAAGACAGTGCCAGAGACCAGTTTATTTTCTGGACCTTTAACAACAGAAATCACAAGGCCAGAGCAATGCAAAAAGAGGCATTTTGAAAATTCTCAGCACATGGTGCTTGAGTCTGCATCTGAGGCAGCAGGTTTGTACCCTAGTCAACTCTCATACGTACCATCCAGGTATAAGCAAGGCAAGACAAATTGGCCTGGCATGTGGCAGGGCTGAAGCAGGCAGCAGGCAGGAGTGACACTGATGGGAAGTCAAGATTGCATATATTAGCTAAGCCAAGCTTTCAAGGTGTTTTTTTCTGTTGTTATTGCTGTTAAGATGACTGAGCAAGGAAAAGGAGGTCACTTTCCTTGCCCCCGTGTCTGGATGATAGATGCGTGGATGGCTGCATGAATCTGGAATTGTTTCGCCCCAGTGGGCACTCTTACACCTCCCCATGTTCACCAGGTCAGCTTCGATTGAGCAGGGATTTATTCTGCCTCGTTCAGCATATCCGTACGGTGCTATGGCCTCGTCTCCTTCTAGCTGCACTTTTTGGGAGCTGCGCTAGCGTGCTGCAGATGCCATCCCTCCCTGAGTGGAGGCATGTGGAGCTGAGCCTGCATTCCTCCTCTCCTCCCTGGTTTTGGACAGATTAGTACTGCAGCCTTATTCTTGCAGTTGCACCTCTGCTCAGTTCTGCACAGAGAAGCATTTTATGGGTTTGTCCATTTTCAGCAGTAGGAGCTGTTTTCTGTTTTAAAGGATGATTTCAGGTGTTTCAGTTATTTTCTGGGCATAGCAAATATTTCTAGCCATTCATCCATGAAGCCATCAGTTAGACTATTATTTCTTTGTTTTTCCTTCAGCCTCTTGGTGGACAGCTTCCATTTTATTTCATCTTCATTTTCCTTATCTTTTGTTTTGCACATGACCTTAATACTTGATTAAATTAAATATCCTTTGTCCTACCGAAGTTTTTCAATCTCAACAGAATTAGGCCTTTAGTGAGTTATTACAGAAGCAAAGCCTTTACCTCAGAGTGATTTCCTGCCTTTGTATGTTTTCCTGCCAGAAGCAATGAAAAAAGCCACAAGAGACAAGAATAATGCAGTCATATTTAGCGAACGTCAAACGTAGATCCTGTGTTATTTACACTCTATCTTATTAAACTGAACTGAATGTTTGCTTGACATCTACCTTTGTGTACCAGGCCTTATTCTGATGGCAGAAAGCAAATGAAAAAAAACACTGGAAATTTGGAAAACAGTGACTTACAAATTTTGGATCTAGGTTCTAGTGCTTGCCCAGATCCTGCTTTTCTTCACTAAAACTTTGGTCATGGCTTTGCATTAAGATGTCAACAAGACACAGTTTGGTTTGAGTAAGAAAGCTTCAATGAGTACAAACTTCTGCTTTTAATCATCCCAAAAATGTAGTTCCCCTTGGATTCAAAACATGTGCTCTTTCTCCTCGCCTGATCTCTCTAGTTGTGTGTTCCATCATCTACTCAATGTCTGCCAGTGGACCAAAGCGTCATTTCTTCCTGAAGTTTCCCAGTAGGTTGTACTTCCACCAGGAATGTCCCTGCCTGCACCACTTCACCCAGCAAGATTGCTTACCTGTAAAGTAAAGGTGATGAATTACATCTTGCCAAGCTGAGGTTAATCTTTCTTCCTCTGCTTTACTATCCCAGCTTGCCACCCAGCTGCAGTCGTCAAGCAGATTTCTGATGGCCACCACTGCAATCGCTTTCCAGGTCTGGAGGAGGAGCAGTCCAAATGAACAGGGAAGCAGAGAGCTTTTCACACCTCACAGCATTACAAGGGGACGTTTGAAGTCATTTGAAGTAATTTGAAAAGGAACCAGGGAAGGGCAGCACAGAGATGTCAAAGAAAGCTGTATCTTTACCCTTCTAGCTCAAAGGGTGAGGTATTTGATCACGTTAGGTTGTATTTAAATCAGATTATTGTGAAATCTTTTAGTGACTGATGCCACTAGGTGAACATATACTTAATGTAATTTGGAATTTGGATTCTTAACAGAATTTTACAATTTCATTGATTTTCCTTTTCATTTCAAAGTCTTGCTATCTGTCGTTCCACTGGGTGTTTAAGTAACACTTGAAATTCTGGCAGAGCCTTATGTATTTGAACTATGAAAACATATTCTCTTCCCCATCAACAAACACAGCTGTTGTCTGCAAACTAGGAACAGTCTGCCATAGATAAATTTGGAGGTTCCCCCCACCCTTTTCTGCATGAAGGCCTCCACTGAGAGATGTCACTCACCTCTAAATCAAAATTGACCACTCTCCCTATTGACTATGGAAGAAGACCACTTCAGATCTCCCTTGTTGCCCATGGAGGGAAAGATTTCCCAACACCTCCCCATGTCCCTGCATGCTAATGAGCACACAGAGTCTGCATTGCAGTCCCTTCATTCCTGGGACACTGCAGATCCCTGCAGTCCTTGCTGGTTGTGTCGTGCTGGGTCACCATCCCACAGGATGGGAGCAGAAGGTGCACACAGGCTTTGCCACCTGTGAAGAAGCCACGGGGAGCTTTTAGGACCAGACCCTTTTCAGTGCCTCTTCTGCACTGGTAAGGTGTTCCCTCCTGCTCAGCTGCTATTTAACTGCTCTTTCCTTCTTCCCTTTCCTGCAGCTGGTAGATGTGCCAGTTCCTTGTCACCCTTGAGACACTTTTATGATTTTGGAGAGGCAGGACAGGGAGAAGGAAGCAGCAATTGAACTCCAGACAGATCCCGCATTACTTGGGCTGTTGCTCTTGGTTTCATCAGCCCTGTGGATGCTCACGTTTCTCTGCCCTACTGCTTCTCCACTCACAGTGGTTTGATATTTTCTCCTCTGGCCCAAGGGTTTTCTCTTTGTAACTCGCTTTTCCCTTCAAACCTCATGCAGGATAGACAGCATGCCTCTGAGCTCAGTCTGAATGGTACACAAGGCTCTGAATCTCTAACAAGCAGCTGGCTGCAGCTCTGAATATGATCTAATAGGGAGCAACGTGCCCAGCAAACTCCTGCCACATTCACTTGAAGCAGAAGAGATTTGTACATACATGCCTTTGCTGAAAGACTATATTATGCAGAGCATGCAAAGTATTGACTGCTATCCATTTTTAGAGCCATTGTTAAAGAGAAAATTAGCATCACGGAAGAGACAGTGGGAGATTTTTCCTTCTTCCCTCCCCTCTCTCCCCTGGTACAGTGTCTTTATTCTGTTTTCTCTAGTTCCCTTTGTCTTACTGGCATACTTGTCTTCTAACCGCCCTTTGTTTCATTTATATTGAAATCAGCTGGCAGAAGACAAAGTTCACAGTGTATATTTAGAGCCCATGTTTTTGAAACCGTTAATTATTATTTTCCTCCATCTTTCCTGGGAAGCAGCTTGTGATTTGTTTTCAGGTTCATTTCATGAGTGTTTACTGTCATTTACTCTGAACTCTGGTCTTTTCCTTTCTCTGCCTATCCCTCGAAATGTTGACCACATGCTGGCTCTGCTTTGCATTTCTGTATCTGAGTTTGTATTTTAATATTCATTAGGTATTTGTACTGACAGCCCATCAATACATTAAATTAGTATATATGCAGCTAACAAGTATGGTACATGCTTAACTGACTTATAACAACATTAAAACAGACAGACACAACAGATTGCCTCAGCAGGGTTTAATAAACTCTACTTATCCACAGTTCCTCTGAAAAACAGACACACAACTGCAATATACAGTGCTCCCTGGAATAATACGATAAACAGTAAACATGCTAAGCTAAATATGTTTTATTCTTCTGATGAGAAAATTAAACTTTCTTCCATCACTGAAAGCTACTTTTGTGGCTTCTATTCTTTTAAACAACTAGACTTTCAGTTATCAAGTACCATGCATTTTAATTCGAGAAAATATTTAATGAACATCAAATAATACTGGAGCTGATAAAAGGCATGCACAGTTATGCATTACTGTACTCATTCGCATGCAATGCTTTGAAGCTACTGAGATCTCTGCAAGCAATTAGTATCATCATTAGAATATCAAATTTTTCTGCTAATTAATGCTAATGTGATTAAAATGGGAGCTTTTTTGGATAAGAGGTATTATCTCTTCCATATGCAAGCAAGAAAGCCTCTCTCCTAAAACAGGCAGAAGAAAGCAGGCAGAAAATTTTGTCAGGTGATAGGAGAAGAAAGTTTCTCAGTTTGTTCCTTTGCAAAGGTAACTATGTGCCATCCAGAAATTTCCAGAAGAAATCTCCTGCCTTGCCTTTTGGAGAGAGAACAGACCCCCTATTGCATTTTGTGCATCAGAGTTCTCTTTTTAATCACTTCAATATAAAATGTAGATGTGTAATGTACTTTACTTACATATCCTGTTTCCCTGTATTCAAAAACTTTTAGCCACTAAAAAATCTTGAGTGGAAAGGGATTTGAAATGCAGTATTTATCTAATATTTTTCAGCTTTGTCCTGAAACATGCACTTGTGTAGTTAACTTTTCTGATGTGACTCATTCTTTAACACCAGCAGAGTTACTAAAGAAGTCTCTTTTCCTACGTTAAGGCATTACAGGTGCTCACAGTCCATCAGTTAAACCACAATAGTCCCTCTCCAAGCACTTCATTCTCAGGACCCGAGTGGGGGAACAGTTGCTTCTGTGATGAGATGCACTTGGGAAGAGTTTTGCAAAAAGCTCAGGGCTTGAGACAATCCCCTAACCAGTGCTGCCCTTCACGTTGCCCTTGATGGATCAGTCAGCTCCAGCCACCCAGGAGCACCGAACAGCGAATCAGGACAGTATGCCAGAGGGGAAGGCAGGTTAATGTACTTACACAGGCGAGAAGAAACATGGAGAGCTTTTAAGTATGGTCCAAGTAGCAACGGTCTCTAGGCAGCGGGGTGCTCAGGCACTAGAGCTACCAGCATCCTCCATGACAGCATGGGGAGTCTCCCCCAGAACTGAGAGAATCCTGAGCAACAGATCTAAGCATTCTTTTTAAAATAATGATTTATTTTATTTTTGTTGTTTTCACTTGATCTCTCTTCATCTATTTGTTGTAGAGAGTTGTTGGCTTGTTCATTGTTTAAAATATTTGAACTATTTTGACTTTTTTTCTTTGTTAATAAACAGTATAAAGGATCTGAGAAATTGGCACTCAATGCAGCAGCAGTACCTTGGCAATGTTAGGTATTTCTTTAACATCAGATTTTGTTCACTTTCATAAGGAGGGAAAAATCAGCAGCGTTTGAGCTGTTCTTGCATAGGTGATGTTGTTGTGATTTGAGGCATCTTCTCCAATAGAGAGAGTGAAAAGCTGCCTGATAGAAATCACAGGTAAGTTCTTATAGCATGACCAGACTTCATATTCCTTATATTTACATGTATTTAAAGTTTTTTTAAAAGAAGACAAGAAGAGACCCTTGCTGTTGACTTTCTCCTCAGGTTTGTTTCCTTGAGGCCTCCCTCCCAGCCCTGCACCATTTCTCCTTTCCAGGTCACATCCAATCTTGCTGACACCCAAAGCCAGAGCTATGATGGTGAGACATTGCTGATGGGACAACCCAAGAGAAAACTGTTACTTTAATAGAGACAGCTGTGCATTTTTACTAATAACATTATCCCCACCCAAGATCATAAAGGTATGTTGGGTGGTCTACAAATACCATTGCTTTTATGAACCTTTAAGAGCATCCCCATTTTTTCTCCCTGTGGTTTTTATGTCTTGTGGATTTTCTGCAAATTTACAGACAGGCAGAACCTAAGAGTCCAAGCTCTGGGCCAGGCAGTAATTTTCTTTCTCATAAACTGTCTCATACAGACCAACCTCCATAAAGGATGTACAGGTCTGGGAGTGCTGGTACTTTTAATGCATTAGAAGCTGGGTTTTATTTCTGATGTGGTGTTACAAGTAACTCCGAAACATAAAAGCAATTAAGAGACGGCTGTATTATTATTATTATTTACAAATGCTAGGATGTAAAGCTCAATGTAAAAACCTAAAACTAGGATATGTAAGTGGGGAAACTGCCCCAGAACTGGAGAAGTATGAGAGCTTAACAAAACAAAGATATATTGCAAATATCTCTTGTTCAGGCTTTCTCCTCCAGTTTGTAGTGAAATGCAAACAAGGTGACCTCAAACTTTTGTCATTAAGAGGTGGTAGCTCCCAGGAATACTGCTATATATCACATTGCTGTTAGCATGTCTTATTCTCTCTTATTGAGCACTTTGCCAATAACCACCCAGGTAGTTTGGTAACTGCCGCATCTCAGCTGTCAGACAGCTATTGTGAAAGCAAATTCATAGATAAATGCCTTCAGGACCACCCATTTGTTGCCACACATTGATGGGGTCCCACTGAGCCAGCAGGGACACATTGTGACTTTTCACGCTTCCCCTTAATTTTCCTCATTTCCCTCTGCAGCAGTTTGGAGGCAGCAAACGAGCTAAACAGTGATCCCTTGAGCTGTGCCTGGCTTCACTGCAATTTTTCTGGTCTAGAAATGTCTAAAAGCTTCTCTAAAAGTGGAAAATGCCCATTCCTTATTTTCCAGCCAGAAGATGATGACAAACAGTAATCAAGTTTGTGTGTTGGAAGAGGCGGTATAGGCAGGCATCTTCCTTCCCAGCCGTGTGGGAGCTGTCCCCATCAGTGTTCTGATGAGGTTGTCACACTGCTAGAGAGATGTCATGTTCCAGAGGGGAAGTTTTCACCTGGAGTTTTTTAGCCAGCCCCTAGAACAGATTTTTTTTTTTTAAATTGTTAACCCCAAACCTATGTTCTTGCTGACTTTCAATTTGTAGAATTAGAAATGTTTTTTCCTATTAAGTTTAAGGAAAACCTTACTTTGCTTGGTTTTAAAACTAACAGTGTCAGGAACCTGAGTTTACTGTACTCATTAATTTACTTTCCTCCCAATAGCTTTGTTATTGGTCTTTTCTGTCATATGCATACTGTGTATTTCACTCAAGCTATTTTTCTATAGAGCTTTAATATGTGATTTGGGAGGAAGAACCATATCATGCTATTTAAGCAAATTGGGTTTTAGGACTGCCGTGCATTCCTCTAGTGAACTATAATCACCCTGACTGTGTCACAGAGCCTGTCTGATTGGGACTGGAGGGCTCAATAATGAATCTTGAATCTTCTTCATCTTTGAATGAGTCCAGATGTTTTGTTAGATACCGATTCTGTTCTCTCTCCTTTCCTTTTTTTTTAATCTCTTTTTTTTTAGTCTCCTTTTTTTTTTTAACGTCAGAATGAATTGATCCCAGGCTGCTCCTCTATACTCTGACACTCCTGAATATGGAAGTGTCACTGTAAAATGAGCCATAGCAAATTCTTAATAAGCTACCTTCAGAGAGAGTTATAGTTTTTGACATTTAGTTATAGATTTATCCCTTGTGCAGGAAGCCTCATCCATTTCATGCATGCTAACCGTGGTAGAGAAGAGTCATTATTAAGTATTTTTCATACTTTGGTCTATTGAACAGCCACATCACAAGCACTGCCAGGCTCTTGCGGGCAGCAAGAGCAGGAAATGGAAGGAAGGGCAGAAGAAATGGAGACACTGTGGGAAACCTATGGGCCAAATTCCTTTTAAAGAATAATAGTTTTGGAGTGCCTGTCCCATCATACTGGTTTGGCATCAATGCTGCATATTCAGAAAGATGTTGCCAGTTATTCGTTCAGGTTAGATCGTGGCTCTGCACTGACTTCCATGAACCCAACCCTGATAGCAGCTAATTCTGCTGATAATAAATAATAACTGTTATGTAATTTTTAAAAATTTTTTATATGTTATGTATGTATTAAATGAATTTATTTAATGAATTAATGTATTTCACTTAGTGCTTGTTATTTTAATAATAATAAAAGCAGGTAACAATGATCACTAATTAGGAAATTTTTCACTTCAATTTGCTGATATTGTGTGATTCTCACATAAACATTAATTTAAAATAAATACTTTGAATAGAAATTGTAAACAAAATCCATTAATTCCTTTAGCAAATCTCCATTTTAATATAATGCTGAGATTCTAAAGTTCTGCTTATAAGACTGCCCAAGATTCTGGTCTCTGAGATAAATGCCTGAAAACAGCACTGCCATGTTCCCCCGTTCTGTTTTCAAACTGATATAGGGCACAACAACTTTAAATCTATGCTTTGTACCTGACAAAAAAAAAAAAACCCAAACCTATTTATTATTTTATTCACTTTGTTACATGTAATACTAAATATGTCATTGTAAGTAAAACCCATCTGAAAGGGAGAGAGCTGCTCCTTGTCCAAGGAGCATGACTGGAAAAACATGGCTATTTGCTTCCAGTAAGAAGCTTACTAATATGTTCAGAAGGTGCACTGCCTTGTCTAATGTTAACTGTGCTCACTTTTTGTTCTTAGCAGTGAGCGAGTCTCACTTAGAAAATTGCAAGATTTCTGTTCCAACTTGTATGATTAAAGGAATAGCAGTGATTTCAGATGCTAATATTTTTTTGCTAGATATACAGTTGTTTTGCAGTGTTGTTATCAGCTCTCTCTCTCTTCTCCAAAGATATTATATATTACTCTGTATTTTCAAAATCAGGCAGGGTATTTGCAGATGTGGCACCGGGGCTTATACAAAGCAATGCATGCATAAGATAAAATAACAACCCTGCAAAAATGAGGGAGAGATCCAAGACACACCAAAGTCAATTATTCCCTTCCAGGAATTTAGCAGACATTGGCTTAGTCCCCCATCACCTACCAGCTTTTTGCTGTAATTTTTTTCCCTTTAGGAGAAAAACAAAGAAAATTTGTTCTTGAAAATTAAGCAGTCTGCACCCACACGGGGGCAGCACTCCTGCCTGCTGCCTGCTGGGGGCTGACACCTCTTTCAGCTCCGGTTTCCAAAAAGAAAACTACCACCAGAGCAGTTCTGGGTCTTCACTCCTGTGCAGGCACGGTGGACATCATGCTGACACCCAGAGAAACTGATTTTGGGTGCCCAACCAATACCTACTATGTTTGCATGAAGGTACGCAAGCTCTGGTCGCAGCGATTTGCATCTGCGTGCAAACGGGACTGCAAATGCCAAACCCTAGCCCTGGGTGGCTGGATATGAGGGCAAGGTAGTGTGGAGGTACCTGATGCTGTGCGTTATGAACAGGTGGGGAGGCCAGCTGCAATCCTGCAGACTGATAAACCCAGGTACCTGCTCTACAGGAGCAAGCCTGGTGCCAAACGCCTGCCAGGAATGGCCTCGACAGCATCAGACTTTGAAAATTTAACCATAAAAGTTAAGTAGAGATGTTACTTATCTCCCCAGATAAAGATAACTTGTTGAAATACAAGGCTGAGTTGAATTTTAAAAAGGAAAAAACCTCCTAGTTGCATAATTAGACTTGCAACAGATGAAAGGGCAATGCTGTGCAAAGCATGGCTAAGCAAAA
>VWZF01006750.1:3167995-3186349 GCA_013396755.1 Sclerurus mexicanus | reverse complement strand
ATGAAATGCTTATCTAGCTGATAAATAAGACTGAAGGATCGGTGTGTTGCAGGGAAATACGAGTTTATTAATACTAAGAAAGACATAAACATTTAATATAATTGGATTAGGAATAAAGTGTTGTCACAATCAGACCATACTTTTTAATGCTATTTTCCAGGTTTTTGTTAGTGTCCTGATCCTAATTCCTCATTTAATCCTGTAATTAATTTTATACAATTCTATGTGACAATTTGGAGTAGTTATAGTACTTTTCATGTAGATACTAATTTTACTGACCTACTAAGTACCTAAATCCAATTTCAACTAAAATCAATAACTAGGTATTTATCAACTTCAGTCAGAGCAGCATCTTACCTCAGATCAGATATGATCCTGATCTCTGCTTGTGTGTATTTATTGTACCCTAAATTAGGCTATTAAACAGAGATGCACTTAAGATAATGGTTGTCCTACATCTCACAGAAGTGTGAGTTAGAGCAAAACTTTAATTAGTTTAAAGAAAAGAGTTCTGCCAAGCTTCAGTGTATGTTGCAGATGGACACTGAAGCTGTCTGGGGTCTGGATACATTAGAAGTCTCAGCAAAGAGAGCCATCTGGGGCAGGATTCTCTAAAGAGATCAAAAATCCATTAAAAATCAATTCATGTGTGTCTCTAGATTTTAATGTAGGGTTATATATAATAGGGTTACGCTTCACCTGAGGATGAGGATATGTAAGTATGAATATGCATTTTGGCCCAACAAAAATATTTAAGTTTTGCACAAAATAGTATTTTTAATTTAAGAATCGTAGTTAAGGCTGCTTCTTCGTTGTAACTAGAATTTTTAACAGCATGTTTGGTCCTGATACCTGGGTGTATTTGTCAAATGTTATACAGATCTACCAACCCTCTTTCAGAAGGTCAGCTTTCTTATCCTACCCTACCCTTGTTACACAACCTGCTGGTTTCCAGTAGTGTCTTGAGTGGCCTGAATGACTTCCTAAAAGATCTTGGTTCTCCACAGGTTTCCACCGGGGTGACGAGTGGAAGTAAGGGGGGTGTGGCTGTGTGCTAAGGTGCCCCTTGCTATGTTTTAGAAAAGTGAGAGCACTAAGCTCCAGGGCACTCAGAATACAAAGTGGTGATTTTTGGCCCTAAAGGTGAGGAGGGGAAGGAGGAAGGGAGGCTTGGGGGAGTCCTTCATTCTGGGGACCTCTGTTCTTGCTGTCCCATTCATACTCATTCTCTTGTTTGAAAACATTGAGGTGTTAAAGTGATCTTTTACATATTTGGGCCCAGAGACCCCCAAGTCTGGAGGCTCCAGTAAGACAAAAAAAAAACAAAACCAAAACAACAACAACAACAACAAACACAGCAAAAAACCCACAATAAGTGTATTTCAACTGACAGGTAAAGCTCTGTTTTATTTAAAAGCTATAAGCAAAAAATCTAAATGCTCTATCAGAGGCATTCATAGAAGAAGCTGTGTGTTTCCAGCTATGGAAATTGGGTGCTCACTGAAGTTCCCTTCCCTACCAGCCTGATGCCTGATGCAGACTGATGTCTTTTTCTCTCCCCTTAAAAGGCCTAATTATGCCATAGGCAGCTACCTTGTTCTGTTCAGTCTCGTATTCTACCACATTACCATTAGAAGCAGAAAGAACTAATTAAATAAGTATACTAAATGACTATTTTCTCATTCATTTATTCTGTGTCCAACCTCATTGTGTATTCTGTTTTAGTCAGGGGATAGACAGAGGAAGGCAGACCCTGTTTTTTCATTGGTTCTCAGGGGTTTAGGCTGCCATTATGACTACTGCAGTTATATATAGGTTATTTTTCAATTCCTTCTACATTCTCAGATTAAAATTCACTCCCTTGGCATATACTGTCTTCTAGTTAAAGGCATCAGAGGAAGCCAAAATGTAATCCTGCTTAGCTCCCACTTTGTTTCAACACATTAAAAGTTCAGGTATAAAAGAACACTGGGATTCTTTAATAAAGACTTCTTGGGTCGAACCAACTCAGCAGCCTGTCCCTGATGCTGGTCATGTTTGCACTGTACTAAGCATATTAAAACGCAGTGGCTGGTGCTTTGTGGATTTGTACTGCTTTTCTGTGGGAAGAAAAGGAGTTGTAGACAACAGCAGACATCCCATTTCCCCACCACACTCTGTTTCTATCGTTAGCTCAGGGAGGGAAAATGAACGTCAGTCTGTGAAAGGAAAGACCCTTTGGCAAGGAACAGGCTCCCATGAGCTCATGGGCATTCCCATTCTGCCTCGTGTCTGAGCAAAGGGCAGCTTGTATTATTTTAAGCCTCTCTTGGGATGTCAGGAGCAGAAGGTAGATGATACCCATCAAGACATTAGGACACAGGGCTCCATGCACTGTGTAAAATGCCGCTCTGAAAACTATATAATTTATCAGGCAGATGTAATTCCATCAAGGGGTTCTGGAGATGGTGCAAACCACATAATCCAATTATAGCCTGGAAATTCAGTTACTGTGCCTGCAGGAGCAAATACTGCTGTTATATCCTATAGTGTGATTCTGCAAATCTTGTTTGGATGGAAGTAGTGCTGCCCTCCTCCCCCTCAGCGCAGTTGCAGAAGTATTTGTGGGATGCAATTTGGTGGAATACAGGCCATATTAAAATGTTACTACCTTATGCAACAAAAGGCTAAGGTGAATGGAGTGCGATTTTTCCCTCGTGAGCTCTTTCCTTAAATTTCATTGTCATGGGTTTAGGACTCGGTTCATTGCAATGTGAGCAACACAGCCAGGAAAGCAGAAGGGTTAATTAGATAGGATATGCTGGCTTTAGTACAAAATACACAGAGCTTGACTGGTTTAAGTAAATATTTGTGTTTGATTATAGTCTGCAGGTCCTAATATAGAGAGACTGTGTTGTAATAGAAAAAATTATACAAATTGAATTTATGTCAATTTGAAGAATTTTAATAGGAAGGAGAATTGTGGAATTTATCCTAAGATTGAACCTCTCTATGGGTGAGCGTAGGGTTTGTTTTAGATGTGTCTTAGAGTGTACTGCGAAGGATTTTGCAGGATTTGCTGTTAATGTGCTATTCCAAAGGAAATATTAATGCTCTTAGGAGCAAGTTCTAAACCTCTAATATGTAAAAACAACTCCCAAAGCACTCATTTGGCATTACACAAGTGTCATACTTAATCTCTAGAGCGTATCATATTTTGTTATGATTGCACATGTTGGCAAATGCTATCAAACCTCTAAAACATTATTTTGTAAGCAATATATTTATTTTTATTTCATTTAAATAATCAACATCTGTCTGTCTAGTCTGAGAAAATACTGTTTCTGTCTTTTTAATATTAAAATTCCCTTGCTTGGGTCATAATCCTGTCAGTCCTGATACCTGAACGGAAGGTGGTTTAGCTGAGTTTTATAATATGTGTCTTTATGTGGGCTGTCTCCACTCCAGTCAGGGCATTGGAGGCCCTTTAGTATTTGCCTTAAGACCACAAAACAGTCTACAGGTCAAGACCAAATTTTTCCTTCATTTTGTAAGGCAGATGCGCTTCAGAAACACCCACCACTCTGATTTTTATGGATACCTCAGAGTGCTTCCAGATGTATGCCACTGCATGAAAAGAACAGTAGAAGCCTGGTTACCAGCTGTGGTACTAAGCCACAGCACAACACTTGGCCCATCAGGCCCCACACAATTTCCTTATGCTGCCACTGCCTTTAGCTACGTGGGATAAATGAAATGGATGGGGTTTAGTTCTAAGTGGCTTGTGTGTAGCTTCTTAGATGTCAGACTTTGCAGTCCCATACTGCGTTTTTGCAGTTGTGTGTTGAACTTTTAGAACAAAATAATATCTTTTTTTCTTGAACTTCTGCGTGTTTGAATTAAAAATATTTGAGTGAGGCAATGACAGTTTGGTCTCAGCAGAGAACACAGAAAACTACAGGCAGACTTAGCAATCTGCACTCTCACTTGCATCATTGCAAGTGAAAGGCATGTGCTGCCTGCCATGCTAACTACGGATGGATTGTACCAGTGGGGAGGTGTGTCCCTTCAGCCATCCACAGACTCTGAGCTGTCAAACATGCCCTGAGAGCAACAGCAGCTCAGAAGTAGCTCCCTCATAAGCATGCTGTGCACCATGCCATGGGGCCTGCTCCTGCCTCTGCACCTGCAGTGGAGCTTCATGCTGGCTCTGGGCATCATCGGGGTAGAGGGCGAGTTTGCAGACTGGGGTTTCTGTTTGCCGAAAGCAAAAGTGTTTAGAGTCCCAACTGCACCTCACCTTCCCCCTTACATCAAGTGTGATAAAAGCTGCAAAAGAGCAGGGAAGAGGGGATGGTGAGCTCTTTGTGTGAACGCTGGACATTCTACTTCTTCAAATGGGGATGGGTCCATCTTCAGCCCTCTTGGCTGATGTAATTTTAGAACTCCACTGGACTCCAAATCCAATTTAAGGGCAGAGAAGTGCTGCTTTTGGAAAGCTATCCTACGTGCTAAATGCCCTGTTAAAATACGATGCTCCTCCCAAACAAAAGATCATTTTACTTTTATGGCACTTTTTACAACTGCTGCAGTGTATGGTACCCTCAATGGTTTTACAGCCCCCTTGTCATTGCCTTGAGTTTACTGACCATAATAATATTTATGGACAGTGCAAACTTTGTGCTCTGAACACAGAGTCTGCTCACCAGCATCAAGGATGATTCACAGGATTGATTTTTTTATGTGATAAAGTTTGATAGTAAAACAGGACTCATATTGTTTATTAGTCACAATTTTTCACACTCTGAACCATTCTGGTCAGCCTTCTTTATTTCACGAAAACTTTATTCAGAATGGTTTTTGCTTGTTGGCATTTCAGCTCACCTGGCATTTTGAAATAAAGATTTTGGTTCATTTTTTCCTTTTATAAGGGTATATATTCTCTTCATAGCAGATGTAGTTCTCCCACCCCATCCTCCCATGGAAAAGTCTGCTCTGAAGATCTAAGATGAGAGAATGTGGGGAGAGGGAAGAAAACTCACACATTTTACATGATAAGGCAAATAATTTAATAAACATCAAAGTGGAGCATAGCTTCCTCTTCCGTGCTATCTCAGATGGTCTGCCCACTCAACTGTAGTTGGCAGAGTGGATGGAAAGAAGTGTGCAGGAAGAAAGGAAGAGTGTTGTGCAAGGGGCTACATTCCAAAGGACAGAAAAGAGGCAGAGGGAGATAAAGGGAAAATGGTGTTTTATTGTTTGATGATTTAATCAGGCTCCTCAGCAGTCTGTAAGTGCTGCAGACCCAGCATTTTACTCCTTTAAATTCTGCCCCAATTAACATAGGCCACCTCCATCATCTCTGGCTTTCCTCTCTTAAGCAGCCTGTGTTAATGAGGAGGCACGGTTTCAGGAACAAAAGTGGAAGCAGCTAGGATGAAAAGCCCAAATGCTGTTTTCCTTTATTGCTTCTTGTGCAGGGGCACAAAACCTCATGTAGGTCCTGCCACATTCAGCTCTTTGCTCATCTGTTAGGTTTATTTTAGTCTCATTGTCTTTTGGAGAGTGTAATGTCCTCTTGCATGAGATTGCATGAAATTCCACAGGTTGGGAACAACTCCAACTTATTTTATTCCTGTGTATGGTTATTGCTTGTGGCCTGTATTGAAATCCCCTGTATGTCAGAAACAAGGTTTGGACTTTCTCCAAAAACACTTTTTCCCTTCCTTCCCCTATCAAGTATCCCTCTGCCTCTGTCAAATCCTAAGCACAAGAGAAGATGTCTCCCACAGAAGACGTCTTTATAGCCATAGGAACTCCATCAGCAGCTCATGGTCACATTGCAGAGCTGCTTGTCAGGAAAGACAAGTTTTCTTGCTCAGAGGGGCACCTGCAAGTGTATTTTTCCTCTCTGTAATGAAAGCAGGGCAAAAGCACATTCAAAGCTCATGATCACTGTTTCTTGGACACGTGATGACTCTTTAAAAAACAGACTGGAAGAATTATTAGAATAATATAAATGAATGGGCAAATGCAATTTCCAAACACAGTGGTTATATTGCAAAAGCAGCTGATGATTCATGAGCATTAGCGAAGTGCTGTGACCATCTTTTCAAATTATATTAATATTGTTATTGCTCTTGCAGTGGCTGAGAAGCTTTTATTGCATTCACCACCCTTTTAAAAAGTAATACTAAGGCTGTTTTCCAGAATGAGGGCAGTATGTATCATAGCTGTTTTTCTGACAATACGTAGCTCAGTGAGGTGTGTTGGTTTATTCCAGCATTGACTGCTTTTTTATTAGCTTTCTGAAAATTAACTATAAAATGACACTTTTGGATCCAGTGTTTATAATTTTTTTAATTTTAAAATCAGTGGTATTCACATTTCAAATAGGTATATTGCTTTGCTTCCCAAGCTTCCAGCTGTGCCAGCTCAGTGCTAGCTTAGCTTCACAGTTAGTAAAGTTTCTCCAAACTGCATCTTGCCTTGAGTGCACTCTTCCTTTTTTTTTTTGGCACTGGAGCCCTGCGTTCAGGTTGCTACAATGCACCTTCATCAAAATAACTATGTGGGTAAAGATTATTTCTCAAAAAGGTGTTATGTTCTTACTTAGCTTCATTCACTCCAAAGTGGAATAAAGTGCGTAAAAATGAGACCTTTGTAGTCATCATGGCTCAGTTTTGCAGTTTGCCCTAACCCAAATTAGCCCTCATAGAAATTGTGAAATTAAGATGATTTCAAGAGGGAAAAGGAGACAAAATATCCTGGGATGGTGACATATACTTGATTTTCATTCAGTAATTAGGCCCAAAATGTAATGATAAATATTGACATAAAAATATGAATAACAATTTTACCATAAAACATTCATTTTAAGTCTATTTTTTTTTTCAACTTGAAAAATGAAAGTTCTTAGGTGCTTAAGTCTATAACAAAGCATTTTACTCTAGGCTAGATGAAATATTTTGTTAGAAATGAAATTAACTTTTTCTATTACAAGCAGCCCCTAAAATTAATTACTTGGAGAGTCCTGAGGAGAAATAACGGGAATTGAATATGCAAGTTTGATGCTACTGAGCAGGGAAAAAGGACTTGTTTCTGTATGCAACACTGGTGGTATTTTTATTGGTCATTAATACTAAGTTCATTTCTGGTACGGATACACCATAAAAAGTCAGAACTGTATAAGCAGTCTGGAATCTGAGAAACATGATTATCATGAAAAATGTTAGAAGCTGAAGCTATTGAGCTTATCAAAATGAGAGAGAAAAGGTGATCAATTGTGGTGTGATTATAGTGTGATTACGTGGGAAGAAAAATTTGATAATAGGGTACTTGAATCTAGAAAAGCGTAGGAAATAGAAGCTGGGTGAACTCAGTCATGAGTTAAAGCTGAGGTTTATGTTTTTCTTTTGAACATGAAGCAGATCATCTTGTGTGCCATCACTCAGCATGTGCAGGACAACCAGGGGATCAGGCCCAGCCAGCCTGGGTTTATGAATGACCAACCTGACCTCCTTCTGTGACAGGGTGTCACGCAGTGGATGAGGGAAGGCTGTGAATGTTGTCTGCCTGGACTTTAGTAAAGCCTTTGGCACTATCTCCCACAGCATTCTCCTGGAGAAACTGTTTTCCCATGGCTTAGATGGGCATACCCTTCATATGGGTACAAACCTGGCAGGATGGGCAGGCTCAGAGAGTGGTGATGAGTGAAGTTACATCCAACTGGCATCCAATCACAAGTGATGCTCCCCAGAGCTCAGTGTTGGGGCCAGTCCTGTTTAATATCCTTATTGATGATCCGGGACGAGGGGATCAAGTGCACTCTCAGGCAGTTCATAGACAGCATCAAGTTGGGTGGGAGTGTGGATCTGCTGGAGGGTTGGAAGGCTCTGCAGAGAGATCTGGACAGGTTGGATTGATGGGCCGAGGCCAATGGGATGAGGTTCAACAAGGCCAAGTGCTGGGTCCTGCACTTGGGTTCCAATGTCCCCAAGCAGGACTACAGCCTTGGGGCAGAGTGATTGGAAAGCTACCCAGTGGAAAAGGCTCCAGAGTTGCTGGGCAACAGCCCTCTGAACATGAGCCAGCAGTGTGCCCAGGTGGCCAAAAAGGCAAATGGCATCATGGCTTGTATCACAAATAGTGTGGCCAGCAGGACCAGGGCAGTGATTTTAACCCTGTACTTGGCACTCATGAGGCCACATCTCAAAGCCTGAGTTCTGGGCCCCGCAAGTAAGACACTGGGGTGCTGGAATGTGTCCAGAGAAGGGTAGTGGAGCTGGTGAAGGGTCTGGAGCTTGATGAGGAGCAGCTGATGGACCTGCAGTTGTTTAGCCTGAAAAAAAGAGGCTGAGGTGAGACCTTATCCTCTCTACAACCACCTTGAAGGAGTTAAGACAGGTGGCGGTTGGTTTCTTGTCCCAGATAACAAGCAACAGGACAAGAGCAAATGGACTCAAGTTGTACCAGGGTACAGTTAGATTAGATATTAAGAAAAAATTCTTCCCCCAAAGGGCTGTCCAGCACTGCAACAGGCTGCATAGGGAAGTGATCCATCATCCATGGAGGGATTTAAAATATGTGTAGATGTGGTACTTAGGATCATGGCAGTGCTGGATTAACAGTTGAACTTAAGGATCAAAAAGGTTTTTTTCCAACCTAAATGGTTCTGTGATTCTGCGAATTAAGTTTCAGAATAATTCCACGAACAGGAAAGGGGGCCATGAAAGATTTTTAAATCTTCTCTTTACAAAAGATGTGCCATCACTCTAGAACCAGCTGGATTTGCAGTGGGACCTGTGAGCAGAGTTGTCTCCTCTCTCTTCTGCAGGAATTCTGTGATGATGATCCTGTCTAGCCTTAAAGTTTGTTAGCATGTTTTACTTTTCAAAACAAACATTGCTTATTGCTAAAACTTAATTTTTTGACTGAAGAAAGAATGACCAGACTTGCTTTATGATTTAAGACTGTCTTCTCAATTTTGAAGATACCTGTTTTTAAGTTATTCTAGAACAGAAAGAAAAGAAGTAATTTCTGTCAACATTATACTAACCTAATTTTATTTTCCAAGGTTTGCACCCAGTTTCCTGGAGTTTACAGTCAGGCTTTGCAGTATCCCATAGACAAAGTTTTTTGCAGAAACACTTTACATAATGATATTTATGGATCAAGACAGAAGAGTAGATACAGCCTATTGGTTTTTCATTGTATTTGAATGAGGACATAGAAACTCTGAAAGGAATTAGGTTTTTTGTGGTGGAAATGTATTTTCCTCTGGCAGCACAGAATAAAAGATCGATTTGTACTTTGCATTGTCTTCTCTTCAACAAGGTTGCAAATCAGGCTCTTCTCTGTGAGAGCACAGGATGGCTGTTCCTTGCTAAAGAACTGAATCTGTATTGCTTGGTTATTACCTCTGAATCTTTAAAAAGGAGCCAGCTCTTCTAAGGATGGTAATGTTCAAAAACATTACACCTATCCCTGGAAGAAAAATGCTGCAAGAAAGCCATGACTGCAAGTGCATGAACAAAAATGGGAATCGCAAGTATGAGCGGCTCTATTTGAACAAAAAGAGGACTTACATTCTCATTTAACTTACGTTCCACAAGCCATCATGATCACTAAAGTGATTAAAATTATCAAAAATTGACCCAAACTCCCTTCTTGGAAATGGGCAATTATATATGCCAAGCTGAGTGCTGAAAATACAATTTGTAGTTATTATTTTAACATTGCAGCACTATATTTTCCAGTCTTTTTTGAAAGCTCAGCTTGCATAGCTCAAATTTGGATTCACATTTGAGTGTAATTTTTCTACATAAAGTAGATCAGCTTTTGGCAGCACTTGAATTAATGGTGGCTTATATATTTGGACCAGGAGTAGTAAATCCTACCTTCATTGTCACATTTGACACTGTGCACTGTGTAGAATCACAATATTTAGAGTATGTCTTGACATTTGCATGGAATATTTAGATTTCCTATTTATGTTGCACTACATATAGCTTTTATCAAAAAGAATCTTGAACAGATGGTGAGCAGGTTAATTAATATATTTTTTTACATACATAAATTAAGAAAATTGTAACTACTTCACCAAGCGGTGCTTAAGATCAGAAATAAATCCTATTATGCTTTGTCCATATCAATAATGGGTCCACAGTGGGTGATGCATTCTTGATAGAAAAGGAAATGTCTTTGTCTTAAGTTGTCTTGTGAACTCAAAGTGGGCCACTGAGAGCAAAACCTAATTAATGAAAATTGAGTGGAAAAGTGCCTTTGGGCCTAACTTTTCTTGTTAGGTTCAGGAGGTGCACTTTTTCAGCACAGTGAATTGTGTCTATCCCAATGAAGGTGGAAATCCTGTTTTTCTTGTCTCTGAGGGTCTGCCAGAGATGAGTGGCTTGAGATTCTGGTATGGGATCTCTGTCCATGACAGTGTCATAGTCATGCCATTCATGTGTGCCAGCTAGGAAATGCTTTTCTGAGATGGGTGACCGTATTTCACATCTTCCACAAGTCTGAAAGCTGCCAGTATGTGTCCATGAGGCCTCCTGTTCTTTGGGCAGCCTTTTTGATGATAGCTTTGTTCAAATTTGTGGCCAAAGGTAATGATCCTTTCTTCTTGTCATGGTGCAACAAGGGGATATACTTCAGCCTAACTCCTTGGATTTTTAAGAAAGATGTGGTAGTGTGGATTACTAAGCCTGACTAGAAGCCCACTGGGAAATATACGTTTGGCCTCCTTCAGTTGCTTCTGTGGCACTCCACAGTGACACTTTTGAAAGCTTCAAGAGCACTTCTGGCACCAATATTGGGACCAGCATCCTCCCACTGACATGCCCCCAGAACATCAGACCTCTCTTCCTTTTGACAGACAGGTTTTGTGAGCTATTTGGGGCAAACAAGAAATACTTTCCAACTTTAAGGAGGAGTGATGTCAGAGAATACCTCCAACTTCCTGTTTGGGTTATTATGGATAGTGATAGGAAGTTGTGGCTCTGCCCTTTAGCACTGGTGTTCCTTTTTGTTCCATCTACATCCAAGCAAGTGGATGGAATGTGTTCTCTGCCAGCTAAAGTCTGCTGGAAGCTGAAAACTTTCTGGTGATGTTGATTTCCAGACTAAACTGGTGGCAACAGAACATCTTTTCCAACCTGTGAAGTGCTATGAATATTCAAGTAGCTTCCTATTTTTAAGTCACTTCAGTGTTCTTCAGGAATCTTCATAGCTAATACATCTTCTCATTCTAATCATGTATATGAGTTTTCTTGCCCCACTGACAATAGGTTCCTCAAAGGTATTGTGCATTTCAGTCTTTATAAAAGAATATATCTCTTTTATAAACTACCCTTGTACCTTTCAAGAACAACTGCAGATCAGAAACACCTCCCATGTAAAGATTTCAGCTTAAAGTTTGTATGAATCTTCCAGCCTGTATGTCCTTTTTAAGCTTTATGAGAGGGCCTCAAGTTTCAGAGTTAATCTGATGCTCTCCAAGGCTTGACTCCCACCCAAGAGAAGCATGTTTTTATGCAAAATCTGAAAAGGACAGGTTCTTCTAAAAGGATAACCCTACTAGAGAATGTATTTTCAATACTGCAGGAAACCATGTAGCAGATGAATGCTTTTAATGTTTTTGCTAGGATGTAACCTGTGTAAAATTGTCCTGTATCTTCAGAATTTGCTACAGATCCCCTTGGACAGAGCCACTTAAGCATCCAGCTTGTTAGGATGCCTTTAATGAATTTCCAAACATAGAAAGCAACTGCTTTGTTCTAAGTCATGTGACTTAAGCTGATGTGATTTTTCAGAATTAACATCTTGATCAGTTTACAATGGGAGAGTGCAGTGCAATACCCAGTATTAGGAAAGGGATAGTTACCTACAACAAGGAGGGTTGGGGGCTTTACTTTCTTTGTGGGTTTTTTTCAGGTTTTGCTGAAGTCAGTAAAGACAAAAGAGTGATCACAGAACAAAAAAGATTATTTGCCAATAACTCCTTTTCAGCAGTCTCTTGTGGAGTAGGCATCCACAGTAGCTCAGGGCATTCAGCTTTACCTTGGAGATGGAGGGAATAATAGGGGTTGGGATGGAATAATAGGGGATGGGAACAGGGACAGAAGCAGCCAGTAGGGCAGAGCCATGGCACTATTTCTGAATGCAAAGAAGGATCTTGGAAATCTTTTGCCATCCTTAGTGATTCTATGATTCTTTCTTGGACTCCAGGCACTCCCTTAGCTTGCAGCTGAGACACCAGATCTCAAAAACATGAGTGGGTGCAAGTAATACTTCCCTGGGAATGAATAACCCCTTTTTGGTTCAGCTAGTTTCCTAGAATCACCTAGTGGTCCAACAGCTATGTGGCAGGAGGAAGAAAGAGGATCATGGTTTCCACCTCTGCAAGTTTGTCTGTTGTATTTGCAGATGAGAGAGCAATGCCAGCCATTGCAAAAACAAACAAACAAGGAAACAAACATCAAAACAAAAAAAAAGGCACCAAAAAATCCCAACTAACCAACCTACAACCCCACATACCCACTGAATAAAATATCCACTGCTATTGATTTATTTAGTTATCATGAGATGTTTAGTTCCATAGTAGGTGAGAACTACAAAATGGATCTGCAGTCGTGGCGGGATAAAAAGGGCTGTTTTTATCCACTAGTACAATTGCAAGATACAGTAAATACAAGTTGTGAGGGATTAGAAGTTCAGTGCAGTGTGCAAACCACAGGCCTATTTAAAGTGCATTCTCCATTAGAGCAATGTCTTGTGAAAAAATTACCTTCCTTTAGAGGACAAAGCTGCTGTGTAATTAAGATAATTATTTTTTCTATAGTTGCCTTATATCTTCTTTTTCTAGCTAGTTGGTTGTTGGGGTTTTTTTGGTTTTGTTTTTTTTTTTAACTATTAATATTTTCAAATTAAACATGTTAGGACATCTTTTAGAAGGTGCTAATGAGCAACACTGAGCAACTGCTGGCTTCTGAAATGAGTCAGCTGAGGGATGTTTTTGCTTAACTTACCCCAATGGGAACAGATAATAATCTAGTGAATAAGAAAGATTCCATGTTTGAAAGGCTGTGGTCTCCATTCTTAATGAAGTGTCTGTGCTGGAGACCTTTTCTGAACCAGTGTCTTGTCAGATGCAAACCATAAAGACATCAAACAAAGCAACATAACTATGGCTGCACTGCTTCTTGTCTCTGCACAGTGGGTACTGTATGTTGGAGGAAAATCTGATGCTGTCAGGACAGCTTCATATGGCTGTTCTTCCCACCTGCCCCTGGTAACCAGGAGGGAGATGGGGAGTCATTCTGTGTTTTCTGTCAAGGTCAGTAATGACCTGGAGCTAATGTTGTATGAGCACTAGGAGACAGGGACTTGTCTCACAGCCTCTCAAAGGCTTTGTGTGTGTTAAATCATTCCTCTAAGCCATGGCAGCCTAATTAAGAGCCTTTTGTACCTTACCATATTTGATGGCTCCTGAGGTGAGGTAAGGGCTTTACACTTCATTTGCTGTTCATAACATTTCAGTGGGGTAGGATGGGGAAAGGGTTATGTTGTACAGGTTAAGAAATGCTGTTGTAAGTAATTACAAGGAGGAAAATAGCTTTGCTGCTTGACTGCCATGTGTGGTACTGCATGCTCCATAAAGATGATGGAATTTGCCCCTACGCTGCTCTAACAAGGCTGTGTTCATGTGTCTGGTGGTTCCAGTGCTGAGATCTTGTATTATACCAAAGCAAAAAGCTCTTGTGCAAGAAATGTTCATCTCTCTCTAAACAACATCTGCACATGAGGAACTGTCATAACATGTGCTCCTTGTGATCTAGTTGCACCCCCTTTGAAGTGCTTGTGTTCCCCAAATCTGCTGCCACTCCACTGGGGTATTGCTGCAATATAGTGACATACGAAATAGTCAGGGATTCAGTGACAGGCAAGGCTTGTTCTAGTGGTTAGAGATAGACTCGGTGGACCTTTATGGTCACTGTTTATAATGTGTGAAAAAATGTAAAATTGCCCAAACCCCTGGTATATTTTTGCAAAATCCTGAGATGCTCATGTTATTTAGCTGCTTTGGAAAGTACTGACTGAAATTCTCATCTTGGGAGGTAATGTACTGATGTTATCTACTGTGCATCAGCATGAAAAGAAATTAAATTAATTACATTTTAAGGCCCAGGGACTAACAAGCTTTGTGCCATTTTTATATATCTCTGTGGAGCACATGAACACCTGTCTCTCCAGTGCCACTTACCAGGTAACTCTGGTATCAGACTGTCATAAAAGCCTTCATACATGATTTACTGCAGTAGAAGGCAGGAAGACTAAAATTAGCCCACTTACCTTCCTTGGCTACTTACCCATGTTGTAACCAGTCCCTCTTCAGTTGAATGAGGTCAATCAGCTTGACAACCCCATCCCCTCCACTAAACCTGTAATTGTGGAGAGCAGCTCCAACAAGGGACAGAAGGTCAAAATCTCCCTGACAGAGCACTAAGCCCTAGATGTCCACAGGGCCATGGGCCCTGGTTAGGAAAAGATTTGCTGCTGATTCTGCCAGCACCATGCCTCTTTAGTGCACCCAGCTACGTGAGGCTTTTCCAGGATTGTGCTGCAGGTTCCTGTCTCTTACCAGGATTTCCTTTCCCTGTTGTTGGTGGCCTTCATTAAACATCCTGTCTCAGCTCAGCCACCCAATTATCTCTACTAGCCTAATCACATTCTGATGGCTGCTCTGCTACCTGTCAGGTATTTACAGTCTCCACTCATGTCCTGTCTCTGCATCTCTTTCCTAAGTATAGGATCGCTTGTCTCAGCCTCAACTCATGTGTCTTCTAACCTTTCTTGTCTTTGCATGTAACCTATTTTGCCTCCTTTTTAATCTGGAATCTATAAAGCAGAAGGCCACTAATATTATGAGGTAAACAGGAGTGTACTACATCCCCTTGTTTGCAAACTGGGGAGAAATAGTGATGGTCTAAAGCACTGCACATCCCAAAGTTGTGAATCAGAGACCCAAAAAACAGATACTGGCTTTTCAAAAGGGATACATTTAAGGAAAAGGAAATTCATCTTTCATTTTCCTGTCTGGTTTTCAAGCATCTTAGAGTGACACTATGGCACAGCAAAGCAGACTGCAAACAATAAACAGCTAGCAAAATGCAAATCTGAAATTTTCATTGGCCTTTCTCAGCACATACTTTAGGGAAAAGGCTTTATTAGGAGACTTAGAAATGCTGCAGATGCAAAGGATCAGTGTGTCCAAGGAGTGTGGTGATTTCTCCATGTGTTTTCTTGACATCAGACTTCAAGCAATCCTGTGATCTTAATCTCTTCCTTGAAAGCAGAGCCCTCCTCCTGACTTAAAAATCTAAGCAGATAAACAGAGCACAGCTATTCCGGAAGCCACTGTAATGGTGGCCACTTTTCCAGTGAAGTCTTTTCCTGGCCCCAGAGCCATGCACAGGACTGGGAAGACAGGTAATAGCCACCAGTGCAAAAGAGGTTCATGTCCTCAATGAAAATCACAAAAGAGAAACCTGGAAACAGTGTGTCCTAAAAATTACTTTTAAATTAAGTGTGAATCTCTATTTCTACTGAACCCCCCTATAAGCTGGTGAGTCTTCACATGGCATTTGTTCTTTCCTTTATTTAAGAAAAATAACCAAAAGGCAAGCAGTAACACTGAACTTCATTCTAAACTCTAAAGGTTTTCAGTTAAAACCTGGTTAAACTCAAAGCTTTCACTAAAAAGAAGTTTAAAAAAACCAAGTGTGCAATGTTAAATATTAATTCAATTTGCAAATATGTGCACAGTGTTAAGGAGCTTATCCATCAGAAAAAGAAGTAAAACCTGACTTCATTTGTAGATGTGAACAAGAACCAACTGTTTTGTCAGCATTAGTGCTCTAAAGCAAAATAGATGTAAGAATGAAATTAGCCGGTATAAATATCTTCCTGCCTGCAAAAGCTTTCTGTGCTGGGCTGCCTGGCAAGGCTTTCTTCTCTGCCAGCAACAGCAATGAATCAAAATATGCCTCCCATCCACTGCCTTCTGTTTCCAGCAAGGAGAAAATCTCTGCTGCCCTATTCTGCAGGTGGTTCCATTTTCTTTGATCCCATTCACCTGTAATTGGAACCACACAATCAGAAGCCACAGGCCATGATTACAGGCTCCTTGGGCAACAGGTGTTGGTTCATTCCCACAGTGCGGGCAGGACCTTGTGCTCAGCATGTTATCAGTTGGGATCTCTCTGGCTGCCGGACTGAGCTTATCTGAAGGGATGGGAATGGAGAGAAGGTAGGTGTCAGAAGGTTTGCTCTGACTTCTAAAAAGTAGCAGTGTTGCTGCTGCCCTTCCATAATCTTCCTAACTGGTACAGAGAGCTTTTCTTGAGCAGGCAGTGTGGGTGAGCTTTGACTTTCACATCCATGTCCTGTGTCTGCCAGAGAGGGTGATGAGTGGTTAGTGCAGGCTCTGGTCCAATAGCAATACAGCTGAAGGTGCCCCTCTCCAACAGAGAAATGCTGTACTGGGTATCTAATTTCAGTGTTTGGAAGAGATGGTTGGAAAACAACATTCTGTTTCAAAGAGGAAAAACCAAGAAGAAACCTAAGCTTCAGTATCTTGTTTTTTTCCAGAGGTTTACAGCTTTCCTTAATGTAGGCAGGTTTCTATATCTGATTTTTCCATCCCTTGCAGTAGCTTCCTAAACTAGAGACTTACTTACAGGGACAAGAGATTCTTACTGCTGTCTCTGGCATGACTTCTCTACCTTATAATCCCTGTTATAAAGGAGATCTTACTTCCAGTCCTTGCTTTGAATTGGGCAAGAAGGATGGGAGCCCAGTTTGCCTACATCCTGAGTGTGCATCCTGCTCTCTGAGAAATTGGATCAGAATATCCAGTCTGATCTGAAACTCAACCAAAAAGGGAGGACTGGAAGAAAAAAACTATTAATCTTCTTAGTTTATAATTTAAATCAGAATTAGAAACTAGTCTTAAAAAAAACAAACATAAGATACCTCCTCCAAACTGCACTGGAATCTGCTCAACCCCAAATATCCATACAACAATTTCCATGTAAATCTCCCTCTATGATCACAGTCAGTCACAGCCGTTATCTTCATATCCGAATGTTCCTAGAGTTTGGGTTGTTTTTTTTTTTAATTAATCGTCAGACTTGGAATAGATCTTTATTAAAAATATGTATTTACAGAACTGGAAAAATCTGCTCCTACTTTTTGCAAGTAGGAGAGGAATGAATCTGACATTATATTAGGATTTTATCTATTTACCCCCATCTGCAGGCAGTATTCATGAGATGTACTGTACATATCCTTGATCTCTCTCTTCAGTCAAGTGCTCCCAAGGAGAGAAGTATCCTCTGGAGCTTCTCTGACCCAAATTAGTTGAAGAAATGGTAGTTAAGGACAGCGTGTTATCCAAGGTGTGAATGGTGCCAAGTGGTGCTGTAAAGGGCAGGGAAATGTGACAGCTTTGCTGGCAGTACAAGGAAGAATCTCACTCCCTTCTTCCATTACCCCCGTATGTCCCTGGCCACTGGTGCCGCTCTGAATCCTCCAGAGTTAGAGAGGGGCTGTGTTATTGCCCAGATGCCATAAGGTCCATGTCCCTTCCAGTCCTCTGTGGATCATTGCTTTGGAGTTCCTCTGTAGGCCAATCCTGTGCAGAGTTTGGCCCTGCTGGTAACTCTAAGGTTGTGCCTGTGTTTGGGAAATGCCTGTGATCAGCAAGAGAGAGGCTGTGCTACAGCACAAGCCTTCAAAGCTGTTGTTGATGTAGAGAGTGAGCAATAGAGTCAGCCAGCTGCTTGCTTGGGAAGTCATGGCTAATGCACTTCCACTTCACAACCTTTCCTGCCTGTCAGCGTAGCCTGCCAAACTGCTCTTTTCCTTGCCTTCTCTTTTCCCTGCCTTCTCTTGCCCCCTACACTTGTCTTAGGAAAATAAATATACCAACTGCAAAAAGGAACAGAGAAAACAGGGATTGGGTTCAGCCACTGCTTTCACCCCTCACCTGAGGTTTGATCTTGCCATGCTTGCTTCATGGGCTCTGACTCAGCTTTCTTCTCTGTACAGTGGTAATACTTGCTGTTAATGAAAATTCTTTTAAAACTAGATACTTAAAGAAAATTAACATAGGGTATTCCTGAAATCTGTCTGAGGTTATGACAGCTTCATATAGAATTTCTGTGGAGGATAAGAGACAAATATTTTTAAAGGCATACAAGTTAATATGATGATAAATGCCAGGATTTTATTTTCCAGACTGTTTTGTTTTACCTTCTCTCTGTTCCCTACCTGGGGGCTGCGTTACATCTTTGTGCTCAGCAGTTG
>VWZF01006750.1:3141836-3167975 GCA_013396755.1 Sclerurus mexicanus | reverse complement strand
CCTGTGGCATTATTTATGGCAGCTCTCAGTGAGAGGACAGTGATATACTGTGTGTCATCTGCAGCTGTGAATTTGCAGCATGGTAACAGGGCTGTTTGGTAGAGTCCTAATTTTCAGTCTGACACAGAGGTAGAGAAAGGTGAACTGGCTGGGTAAAAATAAAAACATGTTAATATCCTCCTTTGCCCTCCCACAAATTAACTTTTACTTTCTGGAATTGGGAAATTAGGGTTGCGAATACCCCACCATTCATGTTCCCGTCTCTCCTGCCTGACAACTTTTTCAAGTGAAGTTGGGATAGTCTTGATTCTTCTGCTTAACTTGGGCGATTTTTGTTTTATGGCTCCCCTCGTCTTGTCTCTCTTCCAAACCCTACATTTGACTACATCTACTCTACATCTGATGCTCCTTATTAGAGAGATTCTCAGATGGGACCTCATTGTCACCAAACTTGCCCTGTGCTCTGAGCTGTGCAACTTGTAGCGTGGCAGCAGCAGGAGCCTTCACCCAGCTCTTGGATCTGCCTCTGCCAGCAGAAAGGAGCTCACTTCCCTATGGTGTCAAAAAGAGCTGTAGAATTTGACCCCATGTCCTTGATCTTGAAAAAGATATGCACAGATCAACTGAGCAGGCTCATGGGCTTATCCAAATTGAATCTCAGTGCCAAGTCACTTGGTTTTGACCTATACTATAAAATTGTTAAATTTCCTATAAAGCCGTTGACATTCTGCAGAGGGAAGATGATAGAATAGCACCTGGGAGTTCCTTGCGTTTTATTTCTGAGCTTATTTCTTTCAATCACAGTTTATCTGGCACAATGCACATGAAAACGATGGGATATGTTTTTTAATGTTATACAGCAAATCCTGGCATTGCCTTCTGTCAGTAGTAGTGAACTGTGCCAGTCAGCTGTGGCATGGTGTCATGAGACAATGAGCAAGCCCAGCTCAGTGGCCCCTGTGGGAAGCTGCTTCATGAGCTGTGTCTACTGGAGAGGGAGTAAAGGGAGAAGGAGGGAAAGGTTCATTTATTTGCTCCCAAGATTCCTCCTCTGAGGTTTGCATGGTAGGAATTGTAAAACTGCAAGTAGGATTAATAATTTTATAAAAGAAGTGACAGTAGGTACAGTAATGGAGGGCAAGTGAGCCCATTATCTGATCTCGCTGACTATGAAAGATTTTTGCTCCAAGGCATCTGCTGTAATTGAAGATTTGGTTGGTCAAGCTGTAAAACACTTTTAGGGTACAACTGATGTATGCTGTCATTGCTATGCAAGCTTATCTTTCCTTTCTCTTATTCCCCTGAGCTGAACAGAATACAAAGGTCAGGTCAGTTATCAATAGATTGGTGCCAAGGGGGGAAGTCCAAACCTGTAAAGACAGAAAACCCCCAAATACTGAGAAGCAATTAGGAGTTTCAAGACTGAAAAATGAAATACAGAAATTTTGCTTCCTGTTAACAATAGAAGAAAATTACTTAAACTATGTAGACTGTGATAATCAAGATACGCAGTGAAAGAAGAGAGTTCATAATGAACTAAAATCACTAAAATTTGGCACAGTGTCTAATGCTTTAAAATCCTTTTAAGTTTTAAAAAAATTTAGATTGTGCAGTTGCTTTGTCAGGAAGCTGATTTTTTTTTTTTTTTTTTACCATTCAATTTAAGAATTAAGATTACCTTTTGAAACTTTTTGTGGTTACGTTGTTTCTAACATGCTTCTGAATCTTTGCTGCTGAATCTAACCATTGGATGCTCCAATATGAAATATTAGAAATAAAGGCCATTAGAGGGATATGTTCTTGCAGGTGGCAAGAATTTAATATTATTCTACTTTATGGAAAATTCTCAGTTTTGATCTGGATACATCAGTTGCAAAGAAAAGCAATTATTTCCTCCTGCTTCTGTCTCGGCTGAAGTTTCTGACAGAAGATTTAGGTAAGCTAGTGGCTTTGCATGCTTGCATTTTTTGTCTAACAAACTTGTTTTGCTCAGAACAGACATCCCTCAAGTTTTTGTGAATAATATGGGCCTAGATTTGAGGGGAAAAACGCATGAAGTGAAATGCAAAACTTCAGATCTTCCTGCCAGTTCCTTTCTGCTCTGCTTCCTCTAGCAGCAAAAGTAATGGTAGGTCTGGATGGTTCTGCTTTGCTCCAAAGCACTAAAATCCACAGGAAAAAAATAAATAAAAACATTACACACATGAACAAGTACAGATAGCCCTTGCTTATTATTGCAGTGCAGAAGGGACCAGAGGACCTGATTAGGCAAAGTTTGTGAGACAAGAATACAGCCTCTTGAAAAATTGCATCATTACCAGGGAGATGCCTTTATTAACAGAATAAGCACTCAGTCCTCCTGCAGATTGTTATCCAGATTGAATGGCACTTGGTTCTTATCAAGACACTTCTTCATAACATGGAAATCTCAGATAGTGTGATCCTTCAAGTAAACACCATGATGCTTTAGGTCCTGATTCCTATCATGCAAAGTAGAACTGCAGCCCCCCAGGACACACACTACAGTGGAAGGTGGGCAATAAACCATCAATTATTAACTTTTGTAACCACCAGTAGCTAGCAGGGTTTCTGTGCCTGCCAGGCTTCTTCATCTCTCTGCATTGCTGGTGGCCCTGCAAGAGCACTGGAAGGTACTTTGATTGCCAGTAAGTTCTCCACACAAAACCTGCATACACAGAGGTGACAGTCTGGCATGCTGATGTGTTATTGAAAATCAGTCTGGTGAAGAAAAGCGAGTACATCAATTTCTCCCTTATCTCCCTGTATGTAAGAGCAACATGGGTACAAAAGGCAGCAGCAACGTGGCATATCAGTTAATGCTGTGCACACACTGACCATAGCGCAGCAGTAAGGCGGCCTCTTGCTTGCAAAGTTGTACTAATTTGTCTTTTATAATTTGCTTTTAAGAGAGGTTAAACCCCCCCTTTGGGGGATGTTAAAAGATCTGAATACTCATCAAGGTAGAGAAATTTATGATCTCATGTCCTTGAGGAAGGCTTACCTGATGTGTAGTGGAAGAGAAAGTAGGCAGAGCAAGCCCCAGACCAGCTGAGGTGCCCTAGGCAGTATTTCCAGCGCATCCACCTCAGGCAGATTTGTTTGTAACCTGGGTCAGGCTTGTGTCAGAAGTGTGGTTTGACGCAAGTTTAACCTGAACAGCAGGAGTAGAATTTCTCAAGCCTCAAAGTGTGAAATGAGAAATATTATGTTTTCAAAGTGTGGTCCAATCCGCTCTTCAGTGCCTCCAGTAAATTTGGCAGGGACTCATAATTTTCTAGACAGAATTGTAGCTATTTCTTAAGTTCCCCCAGATAGCCACTATACTGCTCTGTGTCTTTGAAGAATATTCATTAGCATGATTTGAGATAGGCTTTAAAGACAGAACATGTTTTGGGGGTGTTTCTAGAAACGCTTCCTCTATGAAATGCTTTTGCCTGGGAGAACAAATCAAAGTAATTAAATTTTGAGGCAATAACATATCCTATACAATAATCTTAAAAATTTTCATTTTGATTATCCAATGGGTTTGAAGAGGGCTCTCCTCAGTATAATGTTAATCTATAAGGTTGGTTATTGCAGTGTTCATGTACAAAAGTACTGGTTTCAAACCTCAGTGTGTTTAAAACCCTGGATGGAAATGAATCTGGGAAGCTTTCACTACTGTAACCAAGTACCAAGAAGATAAAAGCATTTGAGATATTTTTAAATGTCAAATTTCAGACACAAAGCATATTACTGTGATTTGATCTTCAGACTCTGTATTTATCTGTCTAGCTTCTCCTATTCTATCAACAACTCTGTTCACCTTGGAGATAGTTTTCAGCTATTGATTTGAGGTCTTTATAATCCAAATAATGATATTTAAAGCAAGCAATGTAAATCATGCATTTAAACACTATCAAAAAGAAAATTTTGGGGGTTTTATTTTTATTTTTTTTGCTTAAAAGAAAGCACTGTACAAACAGTGTGAAACATAAGAGAATCATCAGCTATATATTTTGAGAGAACCTTCACACCAAAATATGTTTTGTCATTTTTGCTTTGTTACATAGCAAATAAATGTCAAATATGCAAGTGCCACCTAGATCTCTTACTTTCAAAAAAGAGATGTGCTAGACTGTCAGTTAATGGGACTTAACATAACTAATCTGTCTTCTGTCTCTCAAAATGTGGATGTAGGTAGTTTGTATAGAATGAGGCTTTGCACTGCCTGAAGCATGACTCCAAGCAAAGATGATAATTTCCAGGTTCTTACACTAAAATGAAAGATCTTTTCCTGAACCAAATAACCCAAATATCACAGTGTGCTTAAGGATGATGCTGACATTTTCAAAGACCACCCAAGGTGTTGCCTTTCTGACTGCAGATACGCTCCAGGTCTCCATGGGACTTCCTTTCCTGTCTTTTCCTTTTCAGCTCTCTTGCATCTCTTCAGCTTGCTTTCATTCTGCCTGTTGTCAACTCACTGGAGTCCAATTTTGATATTAGCAAATACCATATTGTCATAGCTGTAATAAGTGCTTGACTTTTAAAGGTAGCATAAACATATACAATACATAAAAACCAAAGTTCACTAGTCACTGCAACTCTGAACACTAATCATGTTAATAATTTGATTTCTAGTGTAATTGCTTCTCAGCTGAAGACATGTGTGTTTATTCAGTGCTACATCAGGTTCAGTGAACTAGTGTATTTATTCTCCTGACAGAACGTCAGCAGATGGTCTAAACAGATTAGTTAAAGTTATTCGTTATGATCTAACAAAAAACTCCAATTCCTTAAAAGACAAATATTTTAGTATTTGATTTTGATGTTTTCTTATTGAAAACTTTCAGTGTTTGATTTATTACTTTGTGTTCACAAAAATCTGAGAATACACCAGGTGAAGTAGTTATGAGCCTAATAACTGTCGGTTTGTATCTCACTCTTGGAAAAAAAACTTATAACAAAGTCAAACTGAAGTGGGTTTTTTTCAGTTGTTTTCTTTCTCCTGCTAAGTAGGAAAGCAGTTATTTATATGGCTTGTTAACCACAGATCTTCTTAGGCAGGGGTCAGCTGAAAAGTGATGCTGGAGGAAATGTTCAGTGATGTGAGATCTTGGAGAGAAGACATCTAAAAAGTATGTGGTGACTGGAAAGGCACTTTTCAGGCTTTCTGTTTCAGGATAATCTAGATATCCTGATTCAGAGAAATGCCACTGTTGTCACAGCCTATCCAGAAGGGTTGGGGTTCCCAGGTGTGCTGATGTGCTCTGTGTTGGGTTCTGCTGTGTGTAAGTTGATAAAAATCCTGCTGACTTTGGACATTGAGGTTTCCTGATTTCTGTGTGAAATTATCAGTTACTTCAGTTATGAAAGGAACTACTGATTTACTGTAGTATATACTGCTTGGGACCTGCAACTCAAGTCCTTGAGCTGTACGTATGTAATCATACAGTCTACTCATATAGCCACAATATAATTTCTGACTGCCTCCAGTGTTGCACAAGCATTGTTGTAGGAGACACTTTGAAGGAAGTGTAACGTTAGGAATGAGCACTGTCACCATTCTGTGTCAGTCACGTGCATCACACCCGATCTTTGGATCTCAGAGACAGTGTTGGAATCATGGGCAGTTAGCAAGACGTCTTTCCAAACTGAGGAGAGCGAGTACAGAGCTGTCCCAGTTGAGGGGAGGGTATCAAAGTCTGCTTTGCTGTTCTGCAGACTCCACGAGCTGTCCCTGCATTTGCTTTTGGCTTATGGTAATGAAAGCAAGAGGAAAATGAGGTCCCGGCTGTTCATGTGGCCATGAAGTACTGAATTTTTTATAAAGCTTAGGAAGTGTCATTTTTCAAGTAATTTTCTAAAAGAGGACTGGAATATGGTAGTGCATGGGAACCAATGTACCTTGAAAGTACATTTCTTTGTTTTAATAAGGTTGTCGGTGTACCGTGACTCACCATAATGAATTAATTTGGTGTTTACCATAACAGCACTGAGCTTAATGAACTCATGATATTTATGCAACTGTCTGTAGATGTTCTCTTTTCATTTGGGATTTATAAATTGGTACTAATACTTTTATTGCTGCTTTCCCCTGAGCAGAAAAGTTCTTCACAATGAAAGGCCAGTAAAGCTTACCTCTATTTTTCTATTAAAAAAGTAAGCAGAAGATCTTTAATAACTTGATTTTTATATTTATCTAGGTTTCTGAATTGTTAGTATGTACTCAGCAGAGCTGTGTGGTTGGAACAAAACTATTGTAAAGCTGTCCTTACAAAATTCCACCAGTCATATAATACATAGAGCTAATATCTCATTTCTTATTACTGCAGATGCCATTTCACTTAAGGTTAGCCTTCTGTATTTGAGAGAGTGTTCATGTAAGTTGAAAAAGATTTAAGTAAAAGGAAGTTAACTAAATTGAACAAAGTGATACTAATTTATGGGATGCAAGTCATGAGTGCTGCATCTTTGGAAGCTAATGGTTTTTTGCTGAGCAAAACAGGTCAGCTGCTTTCTCTCTTTTAATATTGTTTGATATGCAAATCCTTAATGCCAAACAGCAGCTTCTGTTTTACTGCTGCTTCTTCTATCATCTCTGAAAGGTGAGACAGTTGTCCTTGTTTCTGTGCACTGACTTCCTAGTGACAGCAGTGTGATGCCAGGCATTGCTGAAGGGCAGATCAGAAGGCAACCACCTGCCTGCCTTCATGGGCCACAAGCTAGTTGGGTTTAAATCTGATTAGAGTCTCTGCCATAAAACAGGCTTTGCAGCTGAAGCCAAGGGCACACTTTTCCTGGGTTAAGTGGTGGGAATGGGTGGAGAGGGAGCACCGCTTCATCCAATCTGGCACCATTTGGCTGGCACAAAAAATTTCCTCTCATGGAACCCTTGATTGGCAGCTAATTAAAAAGCTGGCTTAAAAAAAATAATCCAAACAAAAGACCAGAAAACAGTCTCTTCAAACCCCAAAACTCTCACAGATATCAAGATCTGTAGTCGAAGGAAGGACTGGAATAGCAGTGATCTCTCTGCGTCTGGTTGTTTGGCTCATCTCGCAAGCTCTCCTAGCATCACCTCAGTCCACTCAGGAGCAGGCACTGACACTGCTCCCCTCTTTCTTTCACTTTGGGACAATGACTTCTGCCCTACACCTTCCCACATGTCCTTTTCCTTACTGAAATATAATGCAAATGTGATTTATAGCATAAAAATCAAGGCTTTGAGCATCAACATGTGTTTCCCTCAAGGATAAGGGCAAAATATGAAAACTCATCAGGTTTCAGTGAGACAATAAGGTGCCACTGGTGGTGGTGGTGGAGGAGCTGAAAAGGACCCCAAGAGTCTTCTAATTGCCCGTCTTGATTTTTAATTCCCATTTCCTTCCCCATGTCTGGGACTGCCTCTTTCCATGTTAGGAGGCAGCAAGACAGGCTGAGCAGCAGTCATCCTGTTCTGGCACCAAAGCCCTGAGCCAGCCTTCCAGGTGGCACTGGTAAAAGATGGTCTACTGCAAAAAGAGGACCCTGCTTTGCCGAAACCTAAAGCTTGCTCTGGGAGATGCAGTAAGAGTTGGCAACACTCTAGATATTGCAGTGAATAAGAAAGATTTAGGCAGTTGCTTTTCTGAAAAAAAAAAAAAAATTCTCCTTGTGAGTTTCTACATGTCTACTTTGATAACGAAAGGATGCTTACAAATCAGCTTAGTTTTATATCTTGTTTGAAGAGGAAAACTAAATTCTGCAAAGACTTTATAACAGATTTTTCTTAGAAAAGCTCCAGTGAAGAGGTTTTGCCTGAGTAATTTGACTCTTGGATAACCACTGGAGGAGTTACTAGAGGTCTTGTAACTGCCTGACACCATCTGCAAGCATGAAGTGCCCCTGAATGCAACCCATGAGAGTTTCCCAGGAGCCCCCTGGGAGCCAGCACAGGGCCTGGGACCTTGGCCCAGATCCCCAAGGCACAGTCCAGCACCCACCAAGGTACACAAGGAGAGCTGCTGCCTTTTTTTTTTTTTTTTAAATTTGTTTACTTTTTCTCCACATTTAAACAGTGGGCATTCATTATACGGCTCTGGGCATCTGCTCTCTGCAGCAGCCTGATCTGCTGACTAAAGACAGAGTAGCATCTCATCATCTTCTTTTCTTCATCAGTGCCAATGGTGAAGTTATCCCTCTGGATAACATATTCCCGGTGCAGGAAGCTGATATTCAGTAACCTCTGACATCCCAGAACACGCACTGGAATTTTCAATATCTTTGTAAATGGCCCGTCCTATCTCTTGCTCACTACTGATAGCTCAGAATAAAATTAGATCCAAAAAAGTGTTGTCACAGAAGTCTCAATTTTGTAGCATTTGTGACACCTTGCTATCATATTAGGGAAATGGGCGAGGCAGTTTATCTATGGGTATTTTGGAGGAGTAATTATGTTTCACTGCCAGCAGCAAAGTATATGGTTACTGAGTGGAATCCAGCCCTATTCCGATTGATTCGGTAGGATTTGTTCACATCCCTGTTAGGTTTAGATACCACAGGCAGTTAAGTTTTCTGTGTTTATATCCACTAGACATCACTTGGCACTTTGAATTCAGAGCCAAATCAGTTAAAGTGCATGCAGACATTTTCTTTTGTGCAGCTCAATAAGTTTACGTCATTGCCTTGAAAAATGTTACTCTAACATTAGCCTGCTAAAGAAAAATATAAGACCTGCACTCTATCCATAAGCAAGTTTTAAAGGTCACGGGTTTTTTGGACAAATTGGATTATTTCAATATATAGGCTTCTTTTGTAAGCTTTTTAAGACCATGGTATTTCAAAACAGCAGCAACTCATGCACCCTGCTTAATACTTTCCACCACTCTTTCTACTGGTTTATATGTTGCGATACTACTACTCTGTACCAATACAGCAGGCTCAAAGGAGCCAAGGCTCTCGAGGAAAAATTTCAGTTGTAAGAATCTAGGACTGAAAATAAGAGGCACTTGCTTGAATCATAGCATTAGAACATCATTATCATTCAGAGCATTTAGTTAATGCGTTATTACTTTAGTCATTTATTAAATTTGAAAATCAAATATTAAACTGATTGTAGTGTCTGCCACCCAACAGGTACATCTGATTAGTGTATCAGGGCACCCACCAGGAGCTGCGGCAAAACCATGCATTTTTATGGAAAGAGTGCCATCGTGTGGGAGGCTCCTGCAGCATGCAAGGATAGCAGTGCCGGTGTGCGGTGTGCATGCCTGCAAGGAGCCTCCCATCCTCCTGTGTTTTTCGTGGAATTTTCATAAAAGTACAATTTCCGTTTATGCAAACGAGCTGCAAAAATAACAAGTGTCATAACTAGGAACAGGCTGGAAGTGTTAAATCTTCTTAATATGTTAACTATTATTTTGGTTCCACAAAGAGGTGCCTTCTGAAACCAAGTGTATGCGAAGTCTAACAGAAGCAGGATCTCCCTCTTTCTCTGCATGACATTAACAGAGTTAGATGTTAGTGCTCTTATCATTTCTCTTGATATATATTTTATCCCTCAACATCTGTTCTAAGCTGCAGTTTTACAAGGCTTCATTATAAGCGTTCCACTTCTCAAGCTTTTCCGTTTAATGATAGCATTACTATCCCTGGTTTCTGCTGCTTTTTTTATGTTTTCCTTTAAATAATTGAACTTATATGTTACGACCATAAAGAAAATTGCCAATAATTACCAGGAGTACAATTAGGAATAAATCTCCGTTAAGGAACAAGCCAAAGCTCAGTGTTTTTATGCAAATGCCTTTTGTTAAAAAGATGTCTTGTGTAATCAGGAATTATACTGACAAGTGAAGAATCATTTAATTAATGAGAATAGAGCAATCATTTGGATGGTTCATTCTATTCCTGACTGAATAAAAGAGAGAAAATAGCCCTGCTCAGGGATTAGAGATACTGCTTGAAGAAGTAAGCCCCATGGATGTTGTTCTGTTACTGCCCTGAGTAGATAGTACAGTAATTTCTAAATATAAAAACCTGTGTGTTTGGATTAGGCATTGTAAATTAATCTACTGTTACTACACAAGAACTTATATAAAAGGGTTGTGTTTATGCTGACTATCTGCTTCTGCTAACATGTCAGACTGGAATATTTGGGGGAAATACTCACCTAAGTCCTAGTACAGGATTCTAAGGCAGTGAGAACCAGGATTATGGCGAGTTCTTTCTGTAGGCCATGATAGAGGGTAGTGTTTATGGACTGTGTTTGCAGTGGCAGAGCATTAATCTGGTCTTCAGTCCAGCGCTCTGCTCAAAGCAGGTCCAGTTATGTCAGTTTGCTTTGGGTCTTTCTCGGTGAATCTTTGAATATCACGAAGGCTGGTGATGCCGTAACTTCTCTGTTCCAGTGTTTGACCTGTCCCACTCTCCTCTTATCTAGTTGGAATGTCTTATCTTCTAGTTTATCCCAGTTGCATCTCTTCCTGTCACTGGGTCTAGCTTCAGCTTCAGCACTGCTGCATATGGTACCCATGCCTCCAAAGCTTCTCTGAACATGGATGTCTCATAACAGCTATTCTGCCTCTTGCAACAGAATGGACAATTGTCCCATCTCTGACACATCCCTGCTCCCTCAGGAAGGTTCAGGATGAGGCTTCCCTAAGTTTTCACTGGGTTTGGAAGAATTCAAAATATAGCCCAGGCAACAGTGACCTTGTTTGCCCTTCTCCAGGGCTGGACCTTCAGTGATTTTCTGTCAGCAGGCACTGCACAGGATTTGTCCCATTTCTTATAAACACAAAGCTATATGAACAAGATGATTCTGGCATTTCCAAGGACATGTGTGTCACCTGTGTTCTGTTCCTCAAGGGCACTGTTTCCTTTGGTACAGCACAGACATAAACAAGCAGTTCTCCTCTGAACAGGTCATAATTTCAGCCACCAGATATACTACTAGGTGGGAAGTGGAAGCTCACTCCAGAGCTGTGCTGGGATTTCAGCCACTGGTGGCTGTGTGAAGGATCCCATTCCTGGTAGGACCACAGCACAAATATACGGTCATTTGGATGTGCCATAGAAAATTAAGTGACTTCATTGAGTTAACTGCCTGTTAAAGCAGCATCAGAGATTGAGTAACCTCTGTACAGAGCAGTTGCCCTGTGCTTCCAGGGTGCATTCAAACTCCTTTTCAAGGTTGATGGAGGCCACTGCATGAGCTCTTATGGTAGCCCTGATACAGTAGGACAGCTTTTCTTCCCCCTCTGGTGCAGTATGGTCTCTGGTAGCAACATCCCAGACCCTTGCTGGTTTGTGTGCACTTGGATTTTTTTGCATGCTGTGTCAAATGATTACACAAGTAATTGTTTGCCTTACAACACTGAAATGAAAAACAAATTTATTACATGAAGGAAAACATTCCCTCTGTTTTATTCTTGTTAGGTGTAATCATTGAATTTTTTTATTTTGGATAACCAGAGGCAACCAGCTGTTAATCTAGTAATTTATGGATGTTTTTAAAAAAACCCACTCTCCTCAGGAATAAATGAACTAAATATGAAAATCTTATTCCAAACAAAGTTCTCATTTCTCAAACTGCTCATTCCACACAGGAAGTCTAGTTAAATACATTTGCCTTGCAAGCTGCCCAGTAAATCTTTGACCGTGGGCTGGGTATGTAGGTCCAAGGACGAGTGAATTCTAGAACAAGAAACCTTCCTGTGGAATCACTTTTCATCAGGTGACATTCTCACATTGAGCAAGATTAGTTTAGGTCAACACTTACTGCAATAAGATGGCTTTGCTCTCACCCTCCCAAGCAGCAAGTAGGTAACCTGATAAAGATGAATTTACAACAGTGACACACGTAACCTGTGGTACATCTGAACTGTATTTTCCTTCTGGTGTTTTGTTGTGGGGTTTTTTGGTTTGGGGTTTTTTTTTTTGGGGGGGGGGTATTGTTTTGGTTTGGGTTTTTTGGCGTTTTTGGTTGGTTGGTTTTGGGTGGTTTGTTTGTTTGTTTTTAATTGAAATGTCTTTTCTGCAATGATTAAAATGCAGAATATTGTCAAATATCTAATGCACTGCAAAAGTGAATTGACATAGTCCGTAGTGAAAGCCAGTTCAGAAAATATGGTACATGATGTATAGCATTTTCATTAAGGTTGTTAAAAGAAGGAGAGTTGTGTGTGCTCTCCTGTAGCTGTAGTGGAACCTGGATATCCATATGCTCAGTCTAACAGGCAACCCCATTTTCAAGCTTTCTTTTCTGGCTAAATCAGTCTGTTGGGGTTCATCAGCTGCTTGGCTTTCCAAGACACATGGGAAGGTTGCACGTAGTCAGATTACATCCTCACGCTATTAGGTGCTGCTGCCCACTATAACCACTGACTCTGTGCTTTCTCCTGCAGGATTTTGGAACTTCAGCAGAATGGTGACATGGACATACTGAAGCATAAGTGGTGGCCGAAGAATGGTCAGTGTGATCTTTATTCATCTGTGGATACCAAACAGAAAGGAGGTGCCCTGGACATAAAAAGTTTTGCAGGTGTTTTCTGCATCCTCGCTGCAGGGATTGTCCTATCCTGTTTCATTGCAATGTTGGAAACATGGTGGAATAAAAGGAAAGGCTCCCGGGTTCCATCAAAAGAGGTATTAGACCCTCCATTTCTCCTGGGGAATTTTCACGCACCTTAAATATTGCTGCCTTGACTTTCTGGCACTGGAGAGGGTGGGGAATCAAATTCAGAGATACTTCATTAGCTTCCTGATTTTTTAAGATAAATGATGTTTCTCAAAATCTTTTTAGTTATTCTTTCTAGAAAATAAATTCTTTGAATGAAAATGGAATGGAATGTGTATTGATGATGTATAAATATGGAACTATTCTGAGTAAAACACAATTGTTACTTGTAGAATAGTACATTATTAATACATCAATATTTAATTCATTATTCTTATTGGTGACAGCTAATTCTCACCAGGTTTCTTGTCTTCTTCTTGAAAAATCTCCCCTAAGCTGAGCGGGGAGTCTTTCAAAATACATTTGCAAAGTTTACCCCTTTAATCAGTAGTTAGTTCCTTGAATAAGCTTGTCCCCGTTTTCAGAAATGTTAACTGCTTGAGACTTCCATGAACTTCAGTTCTCGTTATTTCATCTGAAGTCCAGGGAAGCAAGACTATGTTAGATTTTTCAGGTTCAGGCCAGACTTATTTCTGAAATCTACAGACTTGATTCGGAAAATCTTGGACAGAGGCCACAGGGAGATATGTTATTTTACAACTGAGATGAGTTGCTTCTACACCTGCATGTGTAATGCTTTCCTTCCTGTGGTAATGTACCTGTCCCTTTACCAGCCATCTGAGCCTTATGCAACTTCACCCCAAATTTCTTACCTTTATAATTATTTACCTCTACAAAATACTGAAACAAATTAGGAACAAAATGATTTATTAAAATATACTTGGTAGCAACACCCAAAGCTGAACCTAAACATGAGCTTTAATGCATCACTATCAAATATAGCTTTTCTGTCTGTGTAGCTTAGGCACATCTGTGTAGCTTGTGGGGTATTGCTGTTAATTTGTGTGCAGTGGTCTTGCCTTCTCTGCAGTTTCTCCATTGTGTTTATTCCTGCTAATCTAATGCTGTGTAATAGGGCAGGATTAATTACCCTACCTAATTAGACAGCATTGGCACTGATGTTAAAATACATTTAATCTTTTCTTGCCTGTTTTAATTCCCAAGCTTTTTTTTTTTTTTTTTTCTTTTGTGTTCAAGATCTGGACCGGACCATTATTAAAAGGAAAAAAAAAAACAGGGAATTTCTAGTCTTTAAATTGGGTTTCTCAGGAATGGAAACCATATAGTTTCAACTGGTAAATTATTTAAAAACCCTAAAATTTACTTGATTATTGTTTACCCAAGCTTTCATAACTTCATGCTTCGTATTTATCTGGTACAAAACATGAAAATCAATAACAAAGGAAAAGAAAAAAACAACACAGATATTTTATACAAATATAAAATGTTCTATTTCAATTTTTCAAATTCGGAGAAATTCAAGTTTATACTTTCCACAAATGGTATAATTTGGCCTCCTTGATCTTGTTATAAGGTCATGAGCTTAGCATTTAAAATTTCATCTCAACACTCAATTGAAAAGCTTGGCTCAAAACTGAGTTTAACGTGGGCATATGTGCTGAATGTCCCCATTATCCTGGATGTGGGGATCATTCAGCAAAGAAATACATCTTAACTAACTTTCTTAAAATTCATTTTAGCTTCCATGAAATCCATTGGCTCTTCCAGGCCACTAGTCCAGAATCGGGGGTCAGATTGGGCCAGTTTGTGGTCAGCAAGCCAACCCTTTTTCCTGGTGGCTGCCATCTTGTGCTCCAGAATGCAAGCATTTATACTGAAAAAAATTGTCTTATGGTTGCGAAGATAACTTTTCGGTCGCGTACCAGAAGTAATCCATTCAGTGATGTCTGCCTGAGTCTGCAGACAGCCTTAAACAGTAGCTCTGAGAGAAGTATGAACCGCCCCAGTAATCTCAATGGGATGTTGACTCTGAAGCCTGATGATAATTTAAATGTGAAAACTGCTGAATATTTCACTACTGGTCACACAAGAGAGAAGAGGAAAGATCATATTATGGAGATATGCACAATCTTACTGTGAGTGGGTCTCATTTTGGTGTATCAGTTGGGTGGAGATTGGGTTGTGGGCTAAGCATGGGAAAATATCACCGCTTATATATTTTCACTGGTCTAACCCTAGCCCCAAATGCATCTCTGTAAAAGAAAGAGGACTCTTTGAGTAACTCCTAGAGGCTCAGAAATTATGAAATTCCAATCTTTTCCCAATTGGCATTTTTAATTATGAAGTGTTTGTGTGTTTTTTCAAAATTAAAAACAAACAAACAAAGCAGGAGAAAAAAAAAAGAAAAAATGTTTAGGACTGTCCCTCAGAGACATAGTCATGACTTGCACACACTAATGGAGCCTCTGTGTATTTCTTTAGCTTCTGATGTGGCCCCAGTTCTACTGCATCCATATGCAGCTCCAAATTTTTTAGGAGAGAGCGTTTGGTGAATGCGTTTGGATTTGATGTCACCTGTGTGGTTGTTATGTGCATCCATGTCTATGTCACATGTGAATAAACTATAGACAGAAACCTAAGTCCGAGAAATGAGCACTGCATTTTTTCCTTCCCGTGATGAGCATTTTTCCTTCCCATGATGAGCTCAAACCAAAGCCTCTGTAGTCAGTGATCATCCAGTCCCTGGGAGATCCCTGATGCCCTGTTCCCTGCCCCTTTTCCCCTGGTTTGTCTCCCTGTCCCTGCCCTTGGAGGGTAAAATCCTGGAGGGGAGCTGGCCTCAGTCTCCTTCCAGTCGGGCTCTTTGTTCGGCGTGGTACCAGTGCAAATGTTCAGTGATCCATTTTGCCAAGTAGATCAACTCCTGCAGTTTGTTCTAGGTGTGAACTTTTTCAGAGTGCTTGACTTCATTCCTAGACAAAGGAGGGATCTCAAGCCCATTCGGTATACTAGGAGTTTTGCCATTGATTCAGGGAGCTCTGGATCAAGCCAGTCATTGAATTTCAGTAATCAAGGCTGGAAATCATCAGTGCACATCTATCGGCTGCCTAATTATCCTCTGTGAGGTCCTAGAGTGTGAGATATTTCTAGTGGCCTGGAAGAGCCAGTAAATTTCACAAAGATTAAGGTAAATTTTAAGGTTAGTTAAAATTGATTTTTGTTCTGAATGAGCTGTGCTACCTAGACCAAGGGAATATCCCTATATGCGTATACTTAATGCTGCTTTGAATTAAGCTTTGCAGTTCAGTAGAAATATGTATCTACAATGCAGGTGATTTATTGGGTCACCTAGGATTTCCTCCTCTTTTTTAAATTCTGTGCATTTAAATTCTCAATTATAACAAACAAACCTGTTTGAGTTCTCTGGGAGGAGAGCTTTAAGAAGGAAAAGGGACAGAGGTAAGAGGAGCGATTATATAATAAATACATCAAGCCGCCTTCTCACCCACAAAAGTATAATTCCATCAGAGCAGATGGAATTGCTTCTTTGTAGGTAAGAAGATAATTAATCCCTCTGTTGGCATTGTAATTTAAAATTGCCTGGTGCACTCCTTCCTGTGTGATGTCAATGAGTCACCAGTGCTTGGGGTTTTTTTCAGTGTTCAGCTTTTCTATACCACAATTTACATTATAAAGGCAAAAAGGAACCTGAGATGTTTCTAGCCCTTCCTTAAACCCTGAGAGGATGACAAAGATGGCAACCTGATCCCTCAGAGCTTCCCATGTTGACATCCAAATTTAGTTCTCCTTGTGGAGTTGAAGAACTGGCATCATTCCAGGCATTTGAGATTATTCAGCTATTGCTAATCTAACCAACCTAGCTCTGAGCCTGGCTTTTTCTGGCAATCTACCGGTGGTGCTTTGAGTTTTTTTGTTTGGATTCAGGGTTTGAAGGTAGCTGTGGTGTAAGGGTCTGCCTCGGTTTGGCTTCACCCACCTGGCTTCAGGCGGTGGGGATGTTTGGTGGTGACACTCAGAGACCCCGTCAGCCAACAGCCAGCTCTAGTTAATTGTGCGTTGTGCTTCCCAAGCAGTTCTGATCACCCTGTGAAACTTCAACCCAGCACAAATGGCGGTGGTGAGTGGTGCCTCTTGTTTTTCTTATTCCCCAGGACGACAAGGAGATTGACCTGGAGCACCTCCACAGGCGTGTGAACAGCCTCTGCACAGACGATGACAGTCCTCATAAACAGTTCTCCACCTCCTCGATTGACTTGACCCCGCTGGACATTGACACTTTACCCACACGTCAGGCACTGGAGCAAATCAGTGACTTCAGAAACACTCACATCACCACAACCACCTTCATACCAGAACAGATCCAGACTCTGAGCCGCACGTTGTCTGCTAAAGCCGCTTCGGGTTTCTCCTTTGGCAGCGTGCCCGAGCACCGAACTGGCCCTTTCAGGCACAGGGCACCCAATGGTGGCTTTTTCAGAAGCCCTATCAAAACAATGTCATCTATCCCTTACCAACCAACTCCTACTCTGGGCCTGAATATTGGTAGTGACCCAGACCGAGGCACCTCCATCTGAGCATCAGAACAAGTTTCTTCACTGTTTCTTATTTAGGACTCCCTTTGCAAGGAGCAGCTGTAATATTGTGGGACTAACATGGATGTAACCGGTCTTCTTTTCCTTATTTTTTGGTTTTGAGGGTTGTGGTTTGGTTTGTTTTTTTTTCTCTTTGGGGGGTTTGGGGGTTTGGTTTTTTTCCTTTATTTTATTTAAGAATCAGAGTTATTAATAGCAACTCTTCTTCCTCCTCTTCTTTGCTTTCTCAGTCTGATCTCTTCTGTCTCCCCATATTCTCTTTACTATTTGAATCACTTATTCTTTGGTTTATCACCATGTTAGATTTTGGTTACTTCAGGCTTTTCATATACTTTAAATATAGGAAAACATGCAGCAATTCATGCATAGAAAAACCCTTAGGATTACTTTACAGAAGGGCATTCGCTCCTCCTCCCCCACCGCCTTTTTTTACTATAATTGCAATAACTTAAATATTTTTCATGTACTCTGCTGCATCCGGTCAGCGCTCCACTGCTGTGTCCTTTTAACTGTGGACCAAAGGCAAACCCTGCAGTTTGAAAAATGGAAAAATTAAAAAAAAAAAAAGGGCAAAAAGAAAAAAATTAAAAAAAAGGAAAACAAATGAAGTTAAAAGATCATTCAGGCCCCATAATATATGAATGCAATTTTGTAGGATTACAAAAAGCCATTATTATGCCAGTAAAGACTACAGTTAAATCTACTTTTGCACTGCAACAGTGCATATGACCTTTATGTGATTGTACAGTGTTAAAAGTTTTTCTTATGTACAGTAAACTGTATCATATGGCAGGAGCCTCTGTTGTGTTAAATAAATCAGTATCTCATACATATATATATATACATATATACACACAGGTATGTGTATATATATATACATGTATATATAGCTATAAAATGGCAGCCGTTGCTATTGCAATTCATTTAATAAAGCTTTAGTAAAAATGTGTTGTATACAGGAGAGATGTACAGTGCAGGGTGTCTTTTCATTTAGAAAAGACAAGTTGCTTTAATGTTATTCTGACTTGCATCGTTTGCCAACAGAGCATATTTTATACTTTTTTATTAGACCATCCAGGGCAATTTAACATTTGTACCTAGATGTAACTCTTTGGTTAGGTTTTGCATTGGCTATTGAGCATTCTATAAGGCTAATCTTGATAATTTTCCTTTTAATTAATTAGACAAATGGAACTCTCTCTTAGGTATACCATGTTCATGAACAACTAATATAGCTCTAGAGAAGTTAAACATAGATCAAAGGTTAATAAATCCTTTTCCAAGTCAGAACAGTTGATCAATACAATAATGGTGTTAGCAGAGGAAAAAATAAAAGCCCTCAAGATATACAGATGTGGCCTTAATTATAATCACATATTGTTCTAAGAAAAAAAAAATGAACAGGCACTCCTTTTAACCCTTTCTATGTTAAGTTAGATTTAGAGGAGCTATGTATTTTTTACATTAGTGCCAACTGTATAGAGTAAGAAAAAGAACAGCAGTGAGAGCAAACCCAGTGCCCACTTTGGCACCAGCTTTTTTAAGTAACACTGTTACCTATTAGAAACATAGGAAGAGCTTTCGATTTGTAATCCTTAAAACTAAAAATGCGGTTAAGTAGAAAGCAAGCAGTTTATCCTGTGAGTTTTTTGGTTTGGTTTTCTTTTTAATGCAACCATACACTTATTTTAATCTAACTCATTCTTTGGCTAGGATTAATAGGAATCAGCCTATGTGATTTGCTTTAGGATAAATTAAAGGGTATATTCTTCAGATCTATTCTATTTTGATGCTAATTCTGTTCTGGGGGAGCATCTTGTACTGTCACTGTTTTTTGTACTAAATCTTCAAATATTGTCTACTGTGTAAGGCAGAACGAATTCTTATCGTGCAAAAGGCCATTTTGTTTCCAGGGTAGCAAGTGTCTAAAAGCATGCACAACTTGCTTCCCCCTTGTAACATTCATGAAGTCATCCACCCTTCTGAGTAAAAAAAAAAATAAAAAAAAAAAGGTAAAAAGAAAAAAAAAGAACATTTCTTTCCAGCAAGCTACGTAGGGACATACCAGATGTTGCAGTGATTTTAGCTATTAAAAAACTGTTAACCATGTACGATATTTAAAATAGGCCTATTTTGATGTGTTGCCTATTATACAGATACACAAAACACTTTTTGGAGGCCTCAGTTACAAGTGGCAGAGCTTTCTGTGTATAATTTGTCTAAATAATTTGTCTAATAAAATTGTTTTCTAAACCTGTGTCTTTTCCTGTTCAGTTGCTGAGTGCTGAGGGTTTTTCACCCTATGGCAAAGTGTCCACTCAAACGTTTTTGCTGCACTGTTACTGAAGGGCACTTAGCCCATGGAGATGGGATGAACTCACCAGCCTGCCATGAGTCAGCTCAGTGAAGAGCATCCATGGAAATCACCAAGGTTTACTATGTTTGTCAATGTGAGGCATAGGTTTCAGTAAATATTTATGAACAGCATTTTGGACAATGGTTTTAGAGTTCATTAGCGGTGATGTGTATGGGACATGATTTGTGGAAATACTGCATCCCACCTTCATCTGTTTTAGTGTAATGTAGGAATTTTCTTGGAACACAACCTTTATTTTTATAGAATCACATTCTGCCATCTTTATTTGCACAGAGGATAGTTTACTCTGATGCTGGACATACACTGCTTAAAACAAAGTTTTAGTGTCAGAGAAGGTAGCCCATATTTCATTCATGATGACTTTCTCAATTTTTAAGTTTCATTAAGAGGTTAAACTTAATGACCTAGTTGTTACCAAGCTGTGCAGAATGTTCATCAATAACATCAGCTATGATAATTTAACTTGCAGCATCCAAAGTTTGTCTGCTCGCTTTTTACAGTTAGTGTATTTTATTCACTTAAATAGTATTTTTGACCTCTTATGATTTTCTGTTAAGCTTAACAGGCATTCAGGGGATTTCATTTTATAGTCATTTTATAGTTTAAAAAATACATTGGAAGGAGTCCTCAAATCATTGCTACATTAAAAAGAAAAAATCCAAATACAGGTAACTTAAAAATCTAAAAGAAGTTAGATTATTGAAAGTGACTTGAAATTACAATTTAAAGGTGCCTATGTAATAATGCCAAAAGGCTTTTAAATCAGTGAGAAGTAAAAGTCTAGCTACAGGATGCTAGAAGCTTTTAGAATCAGGCTACTTTTATTATTTCATAAAAATCAGCCAAGAGACAAGCTCTACTGACTTTCTATGAGGCAGAGCTGTGGCAAACAGAGGCACTGACCCTACAAGCCCATTTGCACCTTACAGTGTGTCTAGAAGGGATTCCCTTAGTCACAAGGATGCTTGCATGACCAGGGTCCTAGTTTTAGGCTGTTGCTGATCTGTAAAGTAATCATAACCCCTTGTAAAGTACAGTCTTGCTGGTGTCATAAGTCACTGACTTAAACAGAGGCATTGTCCCTGTCACTTATGCTCACAGACACACCTCTCTAGAGCTAGGTGGTTTTACGGATACTACATATGTATTCTCTTTAATAGGCTGCACCAAGGCAAAAACCTTGTGTGACACTTCCCTTTCTTTTTACAAAAATCCAGTGAAGCAATAGTATTAAAGACTGTCAAGTGTGTCTGCTGCAGTAGCTCCACTGGAGATACAAGCCAGCTGTATAAAGGTGAGTTGTTTGCATGGTGATTGCAACCATTTTGAGATACCAGCTACAAACAAAAAGCAAGCAGTGGAAGAAAACATTCTTATCAGATTTCAAAAAAAATCACTTAATACGATGCTTCTATTGACCAACAGTGAAATACCTGGAGATAAATAGTCCTGCTGTGCCAATCAAGTGAATGATTATAGCCATCAGTGACCCAGCACAGCGTGACCAGAGCCAAAGTCTCCTGTGTTTCCATCTTGTCTCCACAAAACAAAGTGCTAGTATCATTTCTCTAAACAAATCAGTATCTTTTTCTTTTCCACTTACACAAGATGCTATGAAGTAATGAGAACATAAAGCTGCCTTTCTGCAAACACTCACAATAGCTGGGTCAGTACAATTTAGTGGAGGTTAATGCCCCTGATACGTTTAATTTCTCAACTCTGCATGAAGGTGATGACACAAAAACTAAAGCAGCTTCCCATGTGCATGCTCGTGCCCTAGTTAATGAAAAAAATAGTCTTCAAAACATCAAAGCTTACAAAATCTGCCCCCACCCCTCAAATCCCATTCATCGCAGTGGTGTGATGTTTTGTGTGTACGATGGAATCTATTTCTGTAACATTTGTCAGAAGAAAGGAACACATTACAGCTGAAAAACTGAACTCAAATCATTAACTACTGTACTCCAAGTCACACAGGAAATTTGAGGCAGAAGGAAGAATTCAGCATCTCAGAACCAGTTCACTGATGTAGGGGGAAAAATAAATCTTTCCTTTCCCACATGCTCAGAGGTGGGCTGAGGATTCTGGAGTGAGAGAGATGCAAGCAGGGAGCCAAGGAGAGGATTACACCACCTCGGTGGGTTGACATCAGGAAGGTCCTGTTCACAGGCCAGAGATACTCTTTCACTATTGTTTCTTCTGCCCCAGCAGTCATTTCAGACCAGTTCTGGCCCCTTAAAAAGAGCAGAGGCTGGTACATACACACCTGAGACTAATAAGCAGGTCTACAGAGCTGTAGGTTGTGCATTTCTCCCTAGCTCCTACCAGACAGGTTTGTGATCCCACCAGCAGCTGGAGAATGCCACATGTCAGGGCAGGAGGTCTTGTTCCCCAGGTCATTCTCCCACAGCAGGGAGCTTTCCCCAGGGATGCTGGTCACGCTGCCCAAAGTAGGGAACATATGAACAGGTGCAGTGTCCATATGAGCCCTGGTACAAATGCCTGGGATCAATAACTGCCATAGCAGTGGAAAAAGAAAGCTACCTGCATGCCAGCAAGCACAGAACACCCCTCCACCATGACATGACAGCTCAGTGCTTCTTAGCTAATTAGTCACATCAGCACAAGTAGGGCAAACATTTCTTTCAATGCAAGATAATTTTTCTCCTTTCTTAAAAATAAAAAAATGCTTGTGTCCCATTCCTTGTGCCAACACAAGATGGAATAAGGGACTGGTACAGAGTGCCAAAACAAAAACCAACATTTTAATTGTTAATAGTTTTATTTGTAAATTTAGCTACCATCCATTATAAGACTGACCCTTCAAATCAAGAGTTTAAATGCAAACCCATTAATTAATAAAAGGTTTGAAGGGTGCACACACATGTCTGCATGAGACAGTCACACTCCTGAAGGAACCACTCAGTTGCAGGTGCTTCCCTAGGTTGCTCTCCTGGCCCCCGCAGCAGCTGATGTGGCAGCGTAGTAAACTTGGCCTCACAGGGCATGAAAACTGGCAGCTGTATTGGGTTTGTGTAGAAAGGTTTTGGTAGGGGGTGGCTACAGGGGTGTCTTCTGTGAGAAGCTGCGAGAAGCTTCCTCCATGTCCAAGACAGCCCATGACAGCCAGCTCCAAGGGGACCTGCCACTGGGCAAGGCTGAGACAACCAGTGACAGTGTCAGTGCCTCAGGGATAACAGTTAATAAGAGGAAAAAGTTATTGCCCAGGAGCAATGGCCACTGGAACAGAGGATGAAAATACATGAGAGAAACAGCCCTGCAGACCCCCAAGTCAGTGAAGAAGGAGGAGGTGCTCCAGCTGCTAGAGCAGAGATTCCCTTGCAGTCCATGGTGCAGCCCATGGTGAGGCAGCTGTGTTCCTGCAGCCCATGGAGGTCCACAGTGGAGCAGAGGTCCACCTGCAGAGCCCAAGGAGCAGGTTTGGTGACAGGACTTGTGATATCATGGAGGACCCACGCTGGAGCAGTCTGTTCCTGAGAGATGGCACTCCATGGACCACATGTTGGAGCAGTTTGTGAAGAGTTGTCCCTCATGGGAGGGATCCTACGCTGGAGCAGGGGAAGAACGCAAGGAATCTGTGGAGAAAGGACTGACTCCTTCCCAAGGAGGAAGGAGCAGCAGAGACCATGTGTGATGAACTGACCGCAGCCCCCATTCCCTGTCTCTGTGTGATGCTGAGGGGAAGGGAGGTAGAGAAAATCAGGAGTAAAGCCCAGGAATAAAGGAGGGTCACGGGGAGGCATTGTAAGATTTCAGTTTATTTCTAATTACCCTACTTTAATCTGATTGGTAATAAATTAATTTATTTTCCCTGAGTCAAGTCTGTTTTGCCCATGATGGTAATGGGTGACTGTTGTTTCCCTGTCCTTATTCCGACCCACGAGCCTTTCATTATATTTTTTCTCTCCTGTCCAGCTGAGGAAGGGGAGTGATGGAGCGACTTTGGTGGGCACCTGGCATCCAGCTAGGGTCAGCCCACCACAGCAGCTCAGGTGCAGCTTCTGCTGAGGTTTACTTTCACAGCATCATAAGTGTCTAGTGCTACAGCCCACCAGGTGTGCACTCAGCAGCTCAGCTCCCCGACACAGTTCCATCTGTTTCAACGGTTTCCTTGCCCACTTCCTCCACCTCCACTTGGACCTCAGCACCAGAGCCTGGGGAGGCTATGGAGAGGAGGAGGAGGAGATGGGCATTTATTTCAGGGCAAAGATGCTCACAGAGACACACACACAATTTGAGGGTTCACACTTGGTTGCTCAGTAGGACAGCCAAGCTTTACCTGCCCTTCCCCTTCCTGCAGGGCTGCATAGGATGCAGTATTCCTGACCCCCATACTGGTACATAGCTACAGACTGAGCATCACTGAAAAAGTGTAGAAAGCCAAGGAGGTGAAAAGCAGCCCCTTTCTTCTCAGCTGCCCCTCTAACTCCACAACTTTCATGTTAATTCTCTCACTCACCGTGTGTGGGATGCATCATGAACTAGATCAAAGCCCGATCTACAAATATCCACAAGAATCAGCCTTGTGATAGAAATATCATACCCTCCTTCTACATACAGGAAAATGCCCCACCTGAATCTAATTTTGTGGCCATTCAAAGGAAGACTCAGAAGTGTCACTTATTCCCCTTACTTGATTGCAGAGGAACCCTCTTTTCCTATTCAGCACAGCCAGAAGCAGCCACAAGATTCCAATGCAAGCATTTTTCCTGGAAGCCTGGTGTGAAGGTGGTAAATATTATACAACTCCTAGAAATTAAAAAATACAGTTGGACCAAAAAAAAAAAACAAAACAAAAAAAAAGCAAACCTACTCATGGGTTATTTGCATTGTATTTGCCTCACTCTGCCAGTCTAGTTCATGTCCCTGTCAAATGCCAGGAAAAAAAAAGGACAAGCAGACAGCTCTGTGAGTACATTGTAGCCGTGCCACTGCTGGTAAGCTTGCCTTTCTCCCCCACTGGCCAGGGACGTGCTTCTTCACATACACAGTGGGGATGTCTTGTTTGCTTTTGAATATTCCCTGTATATGAATATTCACTGTGGACCACAGTAAGAGTAATCACAGCTGACCCATGTTGTTACTAATTAATTCTTTTGCTTACACACGGGGGAACAGGAGAAAGAAAGTAAATACTGTGAACAAAGCAAATAATGTGGTTACTTGCTACTCCTGCTATCTGACACATTTTTAAGGAATAGTCTCTGTGGCATGACAGCTAACACAGCAATAAATTTATGTAGTGTAACAGAAAAGCATGTTACTTTATGAAATAGTGCTCAGGCAACACTGGACTGGTTTGTCTTGGTCTTTTACAGACCTTTCTGAATAATATCTGCAGTTGCTTGGATTGGTTTTATATCTCCACAAGTTTAGGAGGCTGCAGATGAAGTTTTCTTACCTCCTCTCTGCCCCTTCACCCCACAAAACAGAATTCCCTAAACCCCTTTATATGATTAAAAATTATCCTGTCAGTCTGTCTATACAAAACAGAAGGTATATCTGATATGGGACACAGAGAGCTTTGTTTTGCCTACATCAAGATAAAAGACAGGTAGAAGCAGAGAAGATACACCTGGAAATCTGATTTTTCAAAGACACATTGTCTTCAGTAAATATCACTGTGATCTTCACTTTTTAAGGCTTGCTACATCATCTGACAAATGTAGGCCTATTCATATGTATATTAAGTCTGTTGTGTCTTGTTTGAGTTGTTTGAAAAGGGAAAACATATCCATAAATATTTCTAAACATTGATTCTATAAGTATTGACACAAACAAGCAGCTTTCCTTCCAAAATTTAGAGCCAGTAGATTATTATCCATGGCATTACAGCCAGAGGGTTAGTTTTCATGGCATATAGTAATTTGCTGAAGTATAAATAGAAGTTAACCTGGAGGACAGACATGCATATCTATTTCATGGGTTGAAGCCATGTAAGGAACTAGCAGGCATGGTGCATTTGCATGCATATATCCATCCTTTACCCCACACTTCATATTCCTGATTAAGTGGCCACTTGCTAAAGCATAGCCAAAAATAAAAATAAAATTAAATTAAAAACAAACAAACAAACAAAAGATGGAAAAGATAGGAAAAATTTAAAAAAAACCAACACTGTTAGCACTAGTTACTCTGCTGCTGGAGTTGGAAGTCCCGAACACAGCAGACTACTTCTGTTGCGCAACAGCTAGCTGGATTTTTCCCTTATGGAGATTTTCAGCTTTAATCTGGTCCTTTCTCAAACATTGCTTGGTTCAGGCAACGACAGACTGAAGGGACTAAATTTGTCCTTGTGTCTTAGCCCGACTTGACACAACTGCTATCCATCATCGCGTGCACATCTTCTGCCTCAGATACCCATGGCATTTGCTCATGGAAGGCGCTGCCTCACTGCTCGGCGGATCTGTGTGGAAGGAGCCGCGGCGCAGGGGCGAAGGCGGGTGGGAAGAGCGACGGTGTGGGAGCGGGGTTACCTGCGGGCTGTGGTTGCGGGGACCGGGAGCCGTTCCCGGCGCCGCCCGGGCGGTGGCGCTGCGGCACCGCCTGCGGCTCCCGCTCGGTGCCCCGACGGGGGGGGGGGGGGCCGGGGGGCTGCTCGTGTC
>VWZF01006750.1:3098743-3134318 GCA_013396755.1 Sclerurus mexicanus | reverse complement strand
GGGGCCGGACCGCCGCCGGGACCGCCGGCTCCGCCGCCGGGGCCGCCCAGAGCGTCGCCCCCCGGGCACGGCAGGACTCGCTTCCCCCCGCCGGCGGCCGCGGGGGGCTACTCGGTGCAGCTCGACCCGCTGCACTTCTCCTCCTTTGCGGAGGGCGCCCTGGTGGGACAGAGAGCCCCTTCCCCCGCCCTCCTCATGGCGCAGCCCGGGCAGCTGCCGCAGGAGAGGAGCAAAACGTCGCCCCGGTCTCACAGGAGCGACGGGGAGTTCTCTCCCCGCTCCCACTACAGCGACTCGGACGAGGCCAGCTAAGGCGGGAGTGTCGTCCCCGGCAACCCTCCGGCCGCCCCGGGGCCGCGGCCGCCCCTCGAAAGCACAGACTCCACAGTGGGGTGAGCAGCCGGCCGCGGTGCTGCCTCGGACGGCATCGGCTCCCCTCAGTCGCTTTGAAATTCACCCCCTCGTGTCCCACCCCCGGTAGCTCCTGGGTTTCTCCAGGGGGAATGGCTGTTAGCGAGTGACTGTACCCGCCCTGTCTGCCAGGGTCGGTTGGTTGTTTTCACTTTTAGTTACCACTTTGAAAGTTTCTTTTGCCTAGAAGTCGTTGCCGTTCCCTCCTGCCAACATGCCACCTCGCAGCGCGGAGCCTGACTTGCCCCGCCGGCGAGCAGGTGATGCGCAAGAAGAAAACCTGGCCCCGCTGCTGGGGGTGCCGAGGTGCCGCCGGCGCCATCCCCACCCGGCCGTGAATCCGCCCTGACACCCCCGTCTTCCAGGACACCGATCCTGCTCTGGGTCGTATTGCTGTGGAAACACGGACACACAAAAAAAGTCAATAACGCACCGTCTTGACCTGTAAATAGCGGGGAAAAGTTGGATTTTCCTTAGACCAGCATGTCGGCGTCTTTTGAGGGGAAACTTGGCGCAAGCACTTTATCAGCGGCTGGAGATGTAGTTTTAAGAGGAAAGCTACTGACCGCCAATTGGAGACCAATATTTAATTAAGCCACTTAATCCGAACGCTCTCTTAAAAACGAAAACAGCTTTGTCGTGTCAAACTTTTATGTCCGTTTTATTTTCTTTTTGTGGTAATAGGAAACGTATTTATTATGCAGTGTTTGCTTTTATTTCTGCTTTTTTAGAAATTCTTTTCTACGACAAGACTCGTTTATTTTAATTTGAGCAAAGCCAGCTGCCATTGTTTTATGTATTTTAATTTTAATTTTTTTTTGAGATCAAATAAACGTGGGAAAAAAAAAAAAAAACAAAACAAAAAAACCCCCACAAAACAAAACCAGCCTCAAAGCGTGGTCGGGTTCAGCTTCTCCCCTCGCACTCCCCGAAACGGGATGGTGTCAAACCCCGCGGCGAGGGTGAGAGGTGGAGAGACTGGGAGCGATGCTCCGGGGAGCCAGCGGGGCGCCCGGGATGCCTGCAAAGGGACCAGGCAGACCCCGGGGCCGGGGCAGGCTGTGATCTGCGGGCAGCAGCGCTGCTTGCGCCGCCGGGACCGTGCCCCATCTCCGTCCCGCCGTTCCCAGCGGAACCGGGATACTTGCAACAAGTGCAGGCTGAGGGGCTCGGCGCTGCTCTGTAACCGTCTGTCCCCGCACCACCGCTCGAGTCACATCATTCCCTTTCTCCCCACCGTCCCCCAGTCGGGAACATGAGCGGATCCCCCCACGGAGTCTCGTCTGTATAAGTCGGGTGGAAAGGGCTAAGAACGGGCGGGGAAGCCGGCAGGGTTTGGGGAACACGCTAGAAGCGCAATGGATCGCCGGGGAATCAGGATGTGGTCCCTGGGTTCGGGTTAAACCCGGGGATGGGGCGCGGACGCACGGACAGGCGGCTGATGCTTTGACCAGCCTGCCCATGACACCAGACCCGGGGCTAAACTGGAGCCGTGTCGTTGCCGGGTTCCCGCTGAGTTCAGCAGGTGACACCTGGGAAGGGGGCGTCCAAGCGCTGATCAGTTAACCAGGCGCAGACGGGTGAGCGGCCCCCGCGGGGCCGAAGCCCGTGAGGGTGTCGCCTTCCCCCGTAGAAACAGGGCACCTGCCCACCCGATAACCCCGGGCTGCCCTGCCCGCCGCGAACACCCGCGGCCGCCGCCCGTACCTGCCGAAGCGGAGTACGGTCCCGCAAGGTGGAAAGTTCATCGAAAGGATCGTTTCCCTTCCTAAAAAACGCCTGCTTTTTCGAAGTGGGTCACCCCTGATTACCGGCATTGATTTCTGGGCTGCGGAAGCCGGTCTCGCATCTTCGGGAGCGCGCGTGGGGTCCCACCATGGGAGTGATGCGACGGAGCAAAATATCACCAATTTTAGGGGTGTTATTTTGTTTATTTGGTTTGGTTGGGGTATGTGCACAGCGCGGGTAAAGCGGCAGCGGCCGCTGTGACCGAGTGGTAGCACCCCGCCCAGCGGTCCCGGGGGTGCCCACCATGGATTGAAGGGGTGCATGCACCCTTCCTCGGCCCCGCCGGCCCGGGCGCTCCCTCTGTGGCTGCGAACACGCGAGGTTGTGGGTAAAAAGCGCATCAAAATCCTCCCCGCTCCCTCGGCCGGGTCCCTTCCCCCGACAGATGAGCGCACGGCATGACGCGACTGGTGCTCGCAGCCGCAGCGCAGCACTCGCCGTCTGAGGGGCTTTTTCTTCTTTTTTTTTTTTTTTTTTTAAACACTTCTTTGAAAGAGATACCCAGCCGCATTCCCATTTTAAGGTTCAGCTATAGAGTTTGCATAACAACCGCTTGGCAGCCCCCCTCTCTTGCACTCCGTTAACAAGCTGTAACGTATAGCTGCAGGTTGCTATAATCTCATTAATATTTTGGAAACTTGAATATTGAGTATTTCAGACCGCTCATTCCCCATATGCCAGGCCACTCCCGCTATGCTGGCTGGTTCCTTTCTCTGCATTATTAGCAATTAGCTCCTACCTTCCAAAGTCAGATCCAAGTATCCAAGATACTAGCAAAGGAATCAACTATGTGTTGCAAGCTAAGCATGCTTAATATCTCCCAAACAAACAAAGAGACAACATTTCTTTAAGTAATGAAGATGGATAAATCGCTTTATTGAGCTCGCGACAGTGTTTGTTTTGTATAGACTACTGCAAAGTTTTTTAACAAGACAAGGGACGCGCACCAGCCCCTGGAAGCAGTTTCGCCCGGTTTGCTTCGTGGGGTTTTATCATCTTAAACGGGCTTTTATTTGAAAAGGGCGAGTCAGAAGCGCACTATCCGAGCGTTAAATTTTGGCTGAACGCTAACTGTCCTCCGGGGTGTGCGAAACCATTGCGGGGATTGGGGGGGCTTGGGGAGGCGGTCGCCTTTGTGCGAGGCGCACGGCGACTCCGTTCTTGCCTTTTGAGCCCTGGTCGCCCGATGAACCGCAGCGGCGGGTTCGGTGCGGAGGCTCTGCCCGGCCGTTTCGGCGGCGGGGATTTCGGGGGGCCTGAGGGGCGCGAGGCGCAGCGGCGGCGGGGCGGAGGGACGCGGCGGCCGGGGCGCATCGCTGCCTTTGCTGTTCTCTGGCTGCTGTTTGCTCAACCTCTGGCCTCGGGGAGGGATGAGGAAGGGGAGGAGGAAGGGTTAAACCCGACGAGGGGAGACCAGAAAAGCGCAGGGACCACGGAGGGGGGCCTGTGGGGGAGCTGGCCGTGGGGCCAGTGTTTCTTAATTAGAGCGGGGCGGACAATGCTTTGGGTCGGACAATGCGGGGGACAGGGGGGCTGGAGGGCGGAGGAGGGGGTCTGGCCTCGCTCCCGGCCGCGGTGCGCCGTGTCTGGAGCGAAGCACGCGTTGTCAGCTGGTGAGCGCAGCGGCCTTTCAGGCGGCTCTCCAGGGAGCTGCGCGCCCGCGGTGAGCTCCATCGTCACCCCCTCCCCTCCATCATCATCATCATCGGCCTCCTCCTCCTCGGCGGCCCCCCACCCCAGCCGAGCACAACAGCCAGCATTCAAGCCCCCTTCCCTCCCTCCCCTCGCACAACAGCAGCGCAGTGGCAGCCACGCCACCTCCCAGCAACCAGCAGCACGCGAGGGCACCGCCGGGGCACCTGAAAGAGTCAAAGCCAAAGAAAAGGAGACAAAGCAGGAGAAAAGGATACGCAGGAACGGCCCAGCGTGTCTGCCTCGACAGTGCGGAGAGGCAGGCGCCCACAGAGGGACGGGCGAGCCCACTCGGAGGCCGGCACGCACGGGCATGCACACGCGTGCACATCCCTGCACAGGGGTCCGAGCCGCTGCAGCAAGGATGGAGACACTCCCCTTGCGCCTCGGCAGCTTTCCGCCTCACAGTCCCGTCCCCGCGTGGGGCATCTGCCGGCTTGTGTTCCTCTGTGCGCCCCCGACACCAGTGGCCCCACCTCTGACACTGCCACCCACGGGCACCGACCCGGGTACCCGGCAGCAGCCGTCCTTGCGTCCGGTCACCCGCCGTCGCATCTGCCCCTGACGTGCCCGTCCGGGAGAAAAAATGCAGGGAAAGTGGTGAGGTGTCAGTTTGTGCGTGGGTGAGGTGGGGACCCTGCCGGCCCGGCGTGGAGAGCAACCTCTCCGCGGGCAATTCAGCCCCGCAGCAAAGAGGCTGGGGCGAGGAGCCGCTGGCGCACCCCGGGGGACAAGAGGACAAGTTGTTTGACCCTGGTGAAGTCCTTGCAACGCTGCAAAGGGCTTTGCTCGGGGCTGTGTCTGCCGGGGACAGGTGTCACGGCCGGCCGCCCTCCCGGAGTTAGGTTCGGGCTTCAGAAAGCTATATGCTGCCCTGCCACCATTCCCCGTTAACTTCAGGTGGACTCTCTCTAAGTACGTTTTCCAGAGCTGCTGCACCACCGGGAGCTGGTGGGAGCGCGGCTCCGCTGACTGCGCTGCCCTTGTGCGGTGGGTGCGCTGCCGGTGCCGGCGATGGCCATTTCTAGGCTGTCCAGAGCGGGGCAGACAGAGAGGCCCCTTCTGAAGTGCTATCGAATGGCTCGGGATGCCTTCGGGAGCCCAGCCAAGGCGTGTCAAAGGCGGTTTGAGCGGCGAAGCATTTAAAAGCTACAATGGGTGGCTTTTTGGCGTGTGTTATTCTCCCTCCCCTCTTAGGACCGGGAGGAGGGAGAAGGCGTTTTTATTGAGCTGCTCCAGGGGTGCGTGCGACACCCCCTAGCCCCCGAAGCCCCCCAGCCCGGTGCCGCAGCCGAACTCTTCCCCGCGGGGCGCCAGCGGTGCAACGGCCGCCTCTGCCCCGTCCTGTAGCCGGGAGCGGAGAGAGCTCAGCTCCTCTGACGCACCCCGCAGCTTTTCGCCCCCAGTTCGGTTTCACCGAGGCTTCTCAGGGTGGGTGGGTGCCAGCCTGCCGCGCTCGCTGCAGCAAGGCGGCTAGCTGGGACGTGAGCCGGGAGCTTGTGCCGAGGCGGGGATGGGCTCTCTGTAGTCCTGACAGGGAAAGTGATATTTCTGGAGGGGAGAGCAAAGCCCCCACATTTCTGAAGAAATGTCTTTCGTCCCATTTCCCCCACTTTTTTATCTTTTCCTTTTTATTTTTTTCCTTCTTCTCCAGGCTCTCCCCACTCTGATATCTCCTTGTCTTCCTTTCCTGGTGTCTTGCGGAGGCCACCCCCTTTTCCCCGCCCTGCACCGAGGCAGCAACCCTGGAGAGGCGTGCTGCCGGGGTGCTCGGGAAAGAGGCGGGCTGCGGCGCGCACCCACCGCGGACGAGCAGGGCTGCAGCACTTTTATGGGGCGGTTAATCAACTGCACATCATCGAGACAGCACATCAGCCCATCTGTTTGATATATATTCAGAAGGGCTCCAGCCCTTTTGAAGTCTAATTTCTTCCCCGGGAGAACGCACCGGGTAATTTACCATCATTTCCCAGGCAGGGCGGCCAGCGGGTTAACCCTTTCCCCAAGCGCTGCCGCCGCGGGTTTTCCTTCCGAGCGAGCAGCTTTGAATGCCTTGGCGCCTCGCCGCAAACTTGTAAAAGTGCCTCTTTAATGGTACGTGACCCGCTGAAACAGGACACCCAGCCCACCGGCACGGTAAACCCCTCTTCGGCTTGTCAGATTAGTGTTTAAAAGACCTGTTTGGGTCAAGCAAATCCCTCGATCTTACCGGGTCAGCTTGCATCATTTCATCTCCAGTCACCTACTGATTCATTTATGTTTCAAGATGTTTGGGTTTGTTTTTGTTTTTATGGGTTTTTTTTCGTTCCCATGCGATGCTCAGAAACACAGTTTTATCCAGAGGCAGGAGCAAGAGGTACTTAGAATGAGAAGCGAACAGCGCATCACATACGGGCTGTGGTGCAACGCAAATCCCTCTGACTCAGAGGGTAACCGAGCCCGGCAGGTGCGAGAGACGGGACGGGACGGACACCACGTCGCCCTCCTACAGGAATCCGGCACGCGTGGGCAGCTCAGGACCCCTCGGTGCTGCCGGTGATCGATGTGCTGGCGGCGCATAGGGGCGGGACACGGGTGGTCGGTCCCTCTACGCTGTCCGGGACCAGTGAGCCTGGGGATGATGCACCCCGGCAGTCCCTCGGCACCTCTGGGATGCGTCCCGACAGCGACCCAGCGGAGCTATCGAAGCTCCGGCCCCGGGCACAGAAAGCGTTTGATTCTGCAAATTTTTATGAGCTTTTATTTGTTTCTTGTGCTCCATTCCTCCCCCCAGGGCTCTGCCAAGCCGGGCGATGGCTGCTCCGCCGAAGTACACTGAATGAACTCTGGTCCAGCGAACACGTTGAAATAAGCCCGAGACCGTTGGACGGCATCACCTGCTTCCTATAAATCCCAAAAGCAAACCTCGGGGACCGGCCGGAGCTGCCCCCAGTCCCCACCTGCACCTCGCTTATCTACAGTCAACATTTTTATCCTGCAGGAGGGTAGTTCCTGCTTGCTCCAGGCTCTGGGGTGGCATCTGCGACCGGCCCCCTCGGCTGGGGCCGCCCCGCTTCTCCCTGGGAGCAGGGCGAGGAGGCCGGCTTTTTAATTTATGTATTCATTTGTTGAATCCACCAGCCGAACTTCTGGAAAAGCCATGCATGATAATGTCTCTGGCAACATCGTTTTGCTGAAGTCTCCTTCAAAAAAGGAGGAAGGGGATGCTTTTATTTATTATTTTTTACATAGAAAAGCTAATTCTTTCACCTAAGTGTAGCAGGGAAAGCTACTGTTGACAGGGAGGCTGGGAGAAGTCTTTCTGGTGGTTTTCACTGCAGAAGGAGTAGGCTGTCCACAGGGTCCGAGCAAAGCAGGGAGGAAAGGGGGAGCAGGAACCTCTGTCAGAGTGGGCACTGGGTTCTTTTCATACTCCATTTTGGAAAGCAATGGAAAGCAGGCTAAGTACGTCCATGTGGCTAGTCTGCTTTGAATTTTTAGTTGCTGTGGGCAAAATTATCACTTTAGTATTTGTTTTATATTAGCTACATATTATTATATTTTTCTCATGTGAGTACTAAAGTTGAACTAAGGGCCAGTGTTATACAAATGTCCCCAAAATGCTAACTCTTATCAAGCTGTGATGATTTGTAGCATGACTGTCATAACTATGACTCGATCCTACAGAAATAGTACAGCTGAGAGCTCGACTAAAGCTCATATAGGGAACTACTTATATAGTTCTCAGTCCCTAACCTGCTCCTTGGTGTCTGGAGTGAGGTATTACCCTATCTGTGGAGAAGGACCTGGGGCCCAGCAACATTAAGTGCTTGCTGTGGACAACAGAAGGCCAAGGCCAAAATCAGGGCATGAGTGGAGGATGTGTGCCAACACCTTCTCATGTCACACACTTTCTTCCATTCACTTGAAAAGCTTTTCCAATTGTACAACTTCACTCAAAGCAAAGGATATTCAGCTGGGGGCTGGCTTTTCACCTGCAGAGGTGGTTCACCATGCCTCCTGATAGGGTCATCTTTTCCTAATGACTGAGGAAACAGGATGTAGAGCAGGTACCTTGCCCCAGCTGTAGCCTGTTTTTTTAGGATGAGTTGAGAAGAAGGGAGGGGTGAAGTTTGCTGCTGCAGGATAAAGCTGAGCAGCATCTTGGGAAGAATGCAACTGGATGTAGGTTTCTACAAGGAGAATGCTTCTCCTGACTCTTAGGTTGTTCCCTCATTAAGTCTGAAGTTGCATAAATTGCTTCTATAGGAACTTCCTTTCTGCTGTGGGTAAGAATATGGACCTGAGGTAGTTTTCCAGGGCATATGAGACTGTGAGGCACAGTCTGATGTGTGGAACATGCAGTACCAGCCTTGATCATCTCTCAGGTAGGAAGAATATCTGTTATTTTTCTGAAATTAACAGCACTGCAATATTTATAGTGAAGCTGTAATAAATACAGCCTGAGTTGCATTGTTATGTTTCACTGCTTACCAGAATGCAAAAAAACTTTCATAGCAAGTTTTTGTGTAGTTCATCTCTGGTTGTGGAAAAACTTCTGGATTAAATCAGTTGTGCTTCTATTACATGGCTAGCAAAGCATCTAATTAACCCTCTTCCCTGCCCTATTGTTGGTGGCTTCCTTTTAGCATTGCAGAATATACTTGAAAGACTTTTGTTTAAAAAGGCTTGGAAAGCAGAAGTCTGGTGCTGTGGGAATGGAGGCTGGAAAAGAAAGCCTATGAACTGCCATTGGATTTGCCTGTTGGGTAAGGTAGAGAAAGTTCAGAGCCATTGGTGGCTGAACTTTGAGATTAGCAAGTAGTGGTATTACTTCACTTGGATGCTGCTGTTGCCTGTGACTGCTGACTCTGTCCTTGACACCCTCAGGGAAACTGCAGTGAGCAGTATTCAAAGCTGAGGGTGAAGGAGTGATGCACTTTTAGAGGAAAGGTACTTTTATTTCATTAGCTAATTCTGAAAAGGCTACTAGGTATCTTTTCAATGAAATCACTTCTCAGCTGGGCTCTTTTAGGGCTGTGAAGACTGCTGTGGTTTTAATGGCAATTTCACAACCTTGGCCTGCAGGTTTGGGCAGCTCCAGAGGCTGGGTGTGGTCCACTGTAACTGAAGCAGCTGTGAGGGACTGCTAGTGTGCTAGGAAGTTCCTAGTACTGCCACGCACCTGCCTGGGGCTGCTGTGATGCTTGGGTGACACTCCCAGGACACTCCCTAGGCCTGCATGTGTAGCTCCTCTAGAACCAGAGCTTGTGGTGGCAGCCCCAGAGAACAACCTGCCTCATCCACTCCAGTGCTGAAGGGTCCCTGTCTGTGCCTGTGTGTGGCTATTCAGCTACAGAGGTGTGTGTAAGGGAGACTAATGTTTATATATCTCAGGCTAAACAAGAGTTTAAAAAGTAATTAATAGTTTTACCACTAGTATTCCCACCTCTGGAGGAGGTGACATCTGGAAAGAATACTTTTATCTTTGGTTTTCTTTTGTTTTTCCAAGTAATTAAGAAGTGTAAATAGAAGAGTATCATCCTGGCCCAGCTGAAAACAGTGCATCAAGACTTAGCACAGAGACTCTGTGGTCATAATTTCAAATGTTCCTAAAACCAGGAAAAAGAAAAAGTTATTCCCCAAAATAGAAATAAGGAAAATGAAAAATGAGCATCTAAAGCATCAGGCTTTTGCTCTTCAAAAGCTGCTAAGAATTCAGAGGTTTTTGGTTTTCTGCGGTTTGAGTTTGGTTTTGAGTGCTTAGCAGAGGATGAAAACTCAGCTTCTTACTGAAATACTGAAGTGGTATCTGTTGGTGCATTTTAGAGTCATAGTTATTACACTTACATACCTTGATAACACTGGTGGACCTGATGCAGGGATCTGACCTGGAGATTCCTGAAACAGATGGTGGTGCAGGATCATGATCTACATAGAGGTTTGGTAGGCGAGACTGGATAAGCCTCTCTAAAGTCTGCAGGAAACATTGGGAACAAATAGCTTGATGTCCTCCTTTGGCAGACCTTTTGTTTGTTTATTCAAATAAAAACCCAACAGATTATCAAAAGTGAGAGTCTTGGATTTTTTTCATGAATATATCAATTTTGATGGCTCTTTTTGATTTTCAAAAGTGCAGATTTTAGAAATGTAAATGCAAAACATCAAGTCAAGGTGTCTATTTGACTGAAAGGAAAAATTAGAGGCAGTTCTGATCAATGTCATGGCCCACTTACCCATTAGTCTTAGTTTTGCATTTTCTACAGATCTTAATGGTAAGAGGAAGCAAACTGTGTCTGATAATTAAATAACTTTTGCATTTTGGTTAATTTGTTTTTAACACTCAAGTAACCTCATCAAAAACTGCTGATCTTAAGGTTTTGGAAGGAAAATTGATACTCTCAGAAAAGCCTTCATTTAGGGCAAGAAACATTTTATTTTACTAATGGACAGCATCAGATAGTTTAATCAGCTTTACATATTTTTCTTTCTACCTCTGAGTTCAGTTTCTGATTTTGGGGATACTTCATTGATTTGAATAACATTGTTGGTATCTGGCCCTTACTAAGGTGTTTAAAGATAATTATTTTTGGTACTTTTTGAAAAATTATTAGATGTGTAGTGTCAGAAGATCCATTCCAGCTTCTCTTTTGTCTGTAAAAAATTAAGAATATATTCTAACTCATTTTTCCTCTCATTTTTACCAAAAAAATTCAAACCACTACTTACCAGCCTCTCCTGTTTGTCCTAATACCTAGTCTGAAGGTATCACCCCTGCCATGTTTGTCACATGAAGTTCATAATCTGTGAATGGCTCTAGATCAGTGACTGTGGTAGTGGTCTGTGGTGGAGCCAGGGCATTGTCATTTGGAGGCTCTGCAACTGTTTGAGGACTGAGCCATCAGCCTTTGGAAAATGTGAGTTTCGTGGGGAAGCAAATTCCTAGCTTGTTTTGATTTTTTTTTTCTTCATGTAAAGTTCATATCTTACAATTATGCATAGAGGAAAAAAAAAAGAAAGGCAGAAAAATCAGTGCATTTAAATGATTTCTAGGATTCTACTAAAATACCAACATCAATATATGTAATGAGCTAAGAATCAATCAACATAATAGAAAACAGCATTAGAAGCTTTCCTCGTTTCTGCTGTTTTCATCCAAATGCTTGCTTTGACAATTCTTCCACTACACTTTTTATTTTCCCCTCTGTGCATTTTCTGCATTTTAAAACAAATGGCTGAATTACTGCATGAATTCTAATACCCTCACTGGAAGGTAATATACTAAAGTTTTGATCAAATATTACTGGAATTTACTTCAGGCTTCTGATTTTTCATAGGGATATTTAATTTTATTTTTTTTTACATGATAGGTAGGGAAATTTTGAGTTACAGTTTAATGGTAACCTTTTATAACATACTACTGCGTAGGAAAGGGGTGCATGTGTCAATTTTCTGTCAACATAAATCTATTATGTAATCAAGCAGGTCTCACCACTTTGAAAAAAAAAAAAAACAAACCAAACAAATAACATCTTCAGTACTGTGATATGAAATGAAACATGACCTAGGTTGGATCATGGAAACAGTTTAACTATAAGAACAGACTGTAATAAAGTTGACCAAAGATTTCCCAAATGGAAAAGATGAAACACAATAAATCCAGGAGATAGTTAATTCCCATATAGTGTATATATTTGGGGCTGTGTTCATGTACTGAATGGGTTGTTTGGGAAAAAAGAGCTTCTCTCGTTGTCTTTGGAAAGACCAGGAAATCTGACCTGACATGAAAAGAAATATGAGAGCATTGCTTAAATCTGTCTGTGCTGGCCACTACATGTGTGTCATGGCTGTGGAGTAAGCGATGAAGAGTATATGTGCTAACAGCAAAGATCATGACCTGCATTGCAGGAGCTGCCCCTCTAAATATATACAGGCACTCTTGTGTGGGCATTCTTCCTGTCTAATCTGGTAATAGCTGGCAAGCGACAGAATCACAGAATGGTTTGGGTGGGAAAGGACCTTGAAGATCACCTAGTTCCAATTCTGCCATAGGCAAGGACACTGATGCTCATTTTGTGAATAGTTCGAAATGCTTGTTTTCACATGCACAGACACTTGTCCATGTAAGTGCAAGTTCACAGAACTCCATTGCATGTTTATTAAAAGATAGTGTTTACCAGTAAAATCTGTGACATCACAAAAATATCCTACAGTAGCTGCATTCTCAGTTTCAAAAGTCCTAAAATATTATGTACATTAGACCAGCAACTCTTGGCAATCACTGCAGACTTACTCTCTAGGCCCTTCACCAGCTCTCTTGCCCTTCTCTGGACATGTTGCAGCACTGCAATGTCTTTCTTGAAATGAGGGGCCCAGAACTGGACACGGCACTCGAGGTGCAGCCTCACCAGTGCCAAATACAGAGGGACGATGACTTCCCTGGTCCTGCTTGGTCTTGTTGGCCCTGTATTTAATGGCAGACTGGCAAATCAAGACAATGTATTTTTTCATTCTCAGTTTATGTCACATGGAAAAGGATATTCTAAGCAGATTTGAGAAAATGCTGCTGTTTCTTTGCAAAATCTTTGACTTATAAAAGAAAATATAGTGTCCTACCATTTGCTTTCTTGATTGGTGACCGCTCCACAGCCAGAGCTGGTGATTTCTATCATCAGTAGATGTAGCTCTTCTGGAGGAGCTTGTCCAGTAATTACTGTTACTGGCAGTCTCCTTAAGCAGCCACAATAGTATGAGCTTGCACAGGAAAAAAACCCCATACTTTGTAAATGGAGTGAGATTCCAAATAATTGCTGAAGTTTTAAGTCTACATACTGACCATAAGGCTGAAGATCAACTAAGCCAGTACATGTCAAAATGTATTTCTCTATGGGCTCAGAGTCCTTGGAGAGGCTTGTCTGGTAAAGTAGAACAGAGCAGTGAGTAGCAGGAAAGATGAGATTTAAATTCAAGCTTCCTATATGCATCCCAAATTTTGATCTGTCACTGAGGTACTTATCATAAAATCCTCAATGTTGCTGGCTTGGATGTAACAAGAACAGAAGGTGGTATGTGGAGGTAACAACAGTCAAGGTCTGAGCACCTAAATTAAAAAGAAACTTAATCTGAGTGCTTGAAGTCTTTCCTGCCCTAACCCAAGACACAAGATAGTTATGCCCATTTATATGCTCCTCTTGGGATCATTAAGAACACTGTTACTTCTCAACTTCTTTTTACCCTTTAAACAGGGAAAACTCCCTTGCCCTTTTTCCATTATCTTCCACTGCACAGTGATTGACATCACTGGAGAAAAAATTTTCCCCCTGATTTTCTCTTATTTCTCATTTTAAACATGAAGATTGTCTTATTCCTCATTTGCTTAAAAATAATTATTTCAAATGTAAATCTTCATTGATATTAGTGGATCTGATTTAGGAAAAAAACATTCTGTAAATTTTCACACCTCTATTTTTGATGAATTTCATATGGTAAAATCAAGTATTTCATCGTTCAGTGCTTTCACTTCCTCATTTCTAAATTAGTACTTAATAGTACACTTGTAAAGTGTTTGATCTTGGATGAAAGTGAAACAGAAGTGCAAATAATTATTAAAAGGTATATCCAAAGCCTATATTTATCTTCCTCACCCCCTACTTTCCATTACTCTAGATTGCTTTTTAGCAGCCATGACCAATAGTCAGTTGCACATCTCAGTTGTCACAGTGCAATGTGCATTTATTTACTACTATACCATACCATGCTATACCAAAACCACTGTTTTGCCTTAAGAAATAGTGAGCCTTGAGTAAGATATTACTTTCTAGAGCATAGATATGCTTAAACTTTTTCAAAGCAAATAGAAGGGGCACAGCTGTTTTCAAGTCCTTTCCAGTATGCTGCATTAGCAAGTCAGCCCTGAGTACAAGTTAGAGGATGACAAAATTATGAGTGTTGATATTTAACCTTGGCACTGTTGTACAAAAGCGGCAGTGTCAGCTCAGGAGTTGTTTACAGGGCTTCAGCTCCCATAGCGATCACAAACTTATTGCTGGGGTCTGGCAGTAAAGAGATCAGGTCGTCTCATCTCCACGCCTTTCAGATGCTGATATTGTAGGCAAGATTGGAAAATGGCTCTGGCAGCTGAAATGAATATTTTGACATTCTTGTGCATTAGTAGCAAGCAGGCAAGTGATGCAGCAGTTTCCAATCTTTGAATCAGACTCCAAGCTGAATCAGAGAGATTCAGCTGTTTCCTTTTAAGCTTCTGGGTTAGTATGCCATTCACAAATATGGGTGCAAGTACTCAAGAACAAAGGAGTTACTGAGCCCTTTCTGAGCTGCATGGGCACATATGTCCTGGCTGAAGTGTTTCTGATTGTGAGAGTGGGTAGAAAGGCTGGCAAAAGTCCTTGGAGCACAAAGAACCTGTTCTGTGAAGGAAGTAGGAATTTGCCATGTGTCCGGTCTCCAGTTTTGTAGCCAGAGAAAGGAATGGTCACAGAGGGCAGTGCAAGTCAGCATTTATGGGATGATAGGATTCCTATGAGCCTTCAACTTAAAAGAATCACAAATAAGAGGAATGAAAAAAAAAATTAAAAAATGAAAAAGAAAATACTTCAGCAAGGTGATCAGCTGCAAGTACCACAAATTCTTGTGAGATGATGGAACAGGAGTACCCCTTGAACCAGATTCTAGGACTTTCTCCTCCCTCAAACCTAACCCCACTCTAAAATCATACACTGACCTGGAAACTGATGTAGAACCAATGAGCCAGGACCTGCTTTGGAACCAAGGAGTCCTGAACCTACCAGCAAACTAGTTAGTTAACAAGCTTGTTAGACCATGGTCCTAATCCAAGTAGAGTTAAACCATGCTTCAGGACCAGTGAGTGATCTGGAACATGATCCAGATCAAGCAAATGAGCCAGAATGCAGTCTAGACCTAAGAAACAAACTAGAATGTGATCTAGACTTGCCTCCCAACTGAACTGCCAACTCATACTCAGGCAGATCCCCAGGCTGATCTAGAAGATTACTTTTAATTTTCCTTGAAGTTTAGTGTTTCTATAACAATCTCATTTAATCACAATATCATGTTTATCCAGTTGTACTCTCAGGGCATTTCATAAGCATTACAAGCTTCACACTATACTGAAGAAAAAGAGAGTAGCATTATCACAAGTTCTGATTACATTAGCAATGTATTCTTGGTATTGGAACATCAGCAGATGATTTCACATCATTAATTAATTAGAGGAATTCCCAGGAAATGACAAAAATATCTTTTGAAACCCTATCTATGTTAAATGGAAACATGTTAATATCCTATTATCCAGCTAAATGCATTCAGGTTTTTTCTACAAAGCATGTAGGTAGTGTCATGGAATAACATCCTCAGCAATGTTCTTGTTTTCAGGTTACTAAGCATTACTAAGTTCTAATTTATGACAGCCAAGTGTAACAGCTTTTCTTCGGTAACAAATTCATATTTTTACTAAAGCTAAGCTTTTAAATTAAATTAAGGAGTTAGGATGTTTACTGTTAACTCTCTAAACTTCTTTGTGATGTTTCTTCTCCTCTCAAACACTTAATCCCATGCTTATATGGTGTCACATACCTTTCCTCTCTATGTACTGCAGTGTGTCCAAATTCAGATTTCTCTTTAGCATCACATTATCTAGGAAAAATAGGTGTTACTGGCAACCATTCTTCAGAAATACTGGACTACAAAGTCGGTAGTAGGAAATTCCTGTGTTGAGTACGCTGTATACTCAAAACGAAAATGCATCAGGGGTTATGATTTCCCCCTCTGCAGAAAGAGCAGTTTGTCCAACAACATGTATTTAACAAAGCTTTTGTGTTGTAAATAATAGGACACTGTTATTTTTTTAAAAATAGCCTTTGAAGTTGCCTGTGAGCTGCTCGCTTGATTAATTTAAAATTTTAGGTTTACACATCCTGCAATAAACTCTTTTATTAACATTTTATTGCAACTGAACTTCGTGGCTCTTGCGCTCGCCTAATAGTACGGCGGTAACTGCTCGGAGGCAGGTGTTCCGAAGGATGCCCTGAATCAACAGAGGCAAGTCCGACCTAAGGCTGACATCGCCATAAAACCGTGTTAGGCGGAGCTCATAAACGCAACGCGCCGCGTGTTACGGTGCTCCTGGCCCCGGGGGCCTGGCTGGCACTTTTGCACGGAGCAGTGTCGCCCTGTGGGGCCGGCTCTGCCCGGGAGCTCCGTACGGCGCTGGGATGCGGGTCCCGCCGCCACCTCCGCTCCCGGCGGGGCCGCGCGGGCGGCGGGCTCTGTCCATGGTAGCTCCGGCGTCCCGGAAAGCTCCCAGCTCTGCCAAGGACCCTCGGGGGCTTTTTCTTTTATCTACGTTTTCCTTAGTTTTCTTTGTAATTTTAAGACATGTATTTTTTCGATTTTTTTCAAAAAATTTTTTCCTTTTTAAAAAAAATTCCCCCTTTTTTGCTCTTCCACCCTTCCCTCTCCCCTTAGTTTAGTCCCTCCCTACTAATACTGACTGTAAAAAAAACCCAAAACACAAACCAACCAAAAAACAACAAAAAAACCAAGAAAACTGCAAGGAACCTCAGTGAAAACCTTTTCAGCTTGCCCTGTTTACTATGGTGTGTATTTTTATTCTATATATCATGCTTAGCTCTAAGACTTGAGTAATATATGAAGCATAGAAGCTTGGCTTGTTACACAGGTGACACGGTGGTAATTTCTTTTGGGGTCTACAGATTTTTGCTTTTATAAACTGTTCAAGGTGATTTTCATTATGATGTATCTGAAGACAGAGAATATTGTTCCAACCTCTATTTCATTTTATGGGCTTTAATGTGAAACAAAATATTGAAAAAAACACTCATAATGAAATATAGAAAGTTCTTGCAATAATTGTGCTAAGAATCAATCTAAAAATCATACAGCCATAGAATCATTAAGGTTGGAAAAGACCTCTAAGGTCACAGAGTCCAGCTGTTAGCGTAGCACCACCATCATGTTCACTATTAAACCATGTTCTCAGGTGATATATTTTTTGGAACGTTTTCAGGGATAGTGTCTCCACCACTTCCCTGGGTGGTCTGTGCTTGACAGTTTGTTGCACTGGCAGGGCTAAGCTGTGACATTATAGGCAAGGCTTTTGCTCTCTTGCTTCTTGTTTTAAAAGTATTTGGTTCTTGTCAGTCTTTGAAGCCTAAATAAAGGATGTGTTTGGCCGATGCAAAGTAATATTTTTGCCCAAAGTATCACCCAAAATTTTTGCATAACCTGACCCTTCTTTGAAGCCCTCAACATTTAAGATCTTGGTCTTTTAAAAACTTATTATTAGCTTAGTTTATTACAAGGAAATAATCTGTCTCCAGAGTTCATATTCTCTGGTGTTCTGTTTATACAGACCAATTGATTTATATTGGCAGGAGCCTCTCCCTAAATTGCCTCTGTATAGGGAGAATTCCCGATAGTTTGTGACTGGCAGGGAAAGACCTGTTTCCTGATCTGGCTTTACCCGCAGGATGTTAGTCTGTTCTCTGCTGCAGCAAGGCCTCCATCTGAGAGAGCCAACAAGCAAACAGGATGAAAATGTGCGTAAGTCAGGGATATTTTCAGTGTGGAAATAAAAGTAAGACAGATATGGAGGCTTATCTCTCATGGAAATAAAGCTACTGACAAAATATAACAAAAGCAAAGATTAAAAAAACCCAGTTACAGCACAATTATAATCCATTTAAATTTGCAATTATATTCCAGAGCAGCATGTTGATAAAATTAGGTTGTCTTGCACAAGACTTTAGTTTTGATATATGAGAAAGAAATACTCAAAGTATGGAAAAAAACAACTGCCAAGCAACAATAACAAAAAACACCCCCACCCCCCCCTCAAAACAAAACCCACCATAAAAAGCAAACAAACAAAAAACCACTCCCCCCCAAAGTATATATTTCATTCCTATGAATAAAAAAGGCAGAAGTGTGTCTTTGGACCACAGTGAAACAAGAATATTTCATCCTTCCAAGAATTGTAGTTCAAATTTCCTTCTCTCAGCCTGAACCAGTATAGGAATTGGAAGCTGTGGGAGCATCCTTGTTTATCCTTCTCTGAGTAGTTGTGCTGTGCTCAGGCATGGCTGAAAATGAAATCCAAATGTTGTTTTTTTTTTTTTTGTTGTTTGTATTACGATAAGATTATCGGTAAGCAGGTGAGAGCTGGAACGACAGGGGTGGTGCTCTTTATTACTGTAAGTCATCTTTATGCTCATAAATAAGCCTTTGCAATTGGATGGGATTGCTCAACTGTGCAAGAGTGCACAGGATGTGCCCATAAACCAAACTAAAGCGAGCTATCCAACATAATTAAAACAAGGATCCTATGCATGAAGCCCTTGTTGTTGATGTTATAAAACATTATTAAAATATTTTTAGCTTGTTATATGTTTGATGTTTTGCTATATATTTCTACCTTTGGTAGTTTCTCATGGGTATCTTTAGGTCTGCAAAGCCCAGCTCACATAAATGTAGCTGGAGTCATATGGATGTCTCATTTAGGACTCTAGTGTGATCATTCTGATAAGGGTGGTAAGCCCTGGCTTTGAATGTCTGGTAATCATTTATGTACTCAATGTATGAATGTATCCAAAGGCAATCATAGCAGGTGAACTGATGTGATCAGTGCCTTGACGTTCTCTTTCACATTGCACAGAAGTCAACTTGTGGCGTGTTCTGAGATCATCTTGTAAAAGTTAATCTTTGCCATTTAGGTTTTGAAAACTGAGTGATCTTCTAAGTTACAAAACACATCTCTTCCCTTACAAAAGAAATAGACCCCTTGCCAGATAGTTAAGTAACTATCACAGTATTTATTTCCAGGAGCATTTCTGTTGGTCTGGTCACGTGGGACAGATCGCCACTTAAAAAAAAAAAATAGGAAAGTTCAACTTTTCCCCTTGGAAATTCATTTCTGTAGCAGACACAACTGTTAAATTGCCAGTGTAGCAACTTCTTCTGTCACAGGAACTGCCCACTGAGAGGGCTGCTACTACAACTCTGTGTGAAGCTTCTACTAGAGGGCCCCGAAACAATGGTGTTTGTAGTGGGTGTCTGCCCTTTCCTACACAACCATAAGGGGTATTTCAAAAGCCCCCTACATGAATGAATATCTATTCAGTTAGCAGCTGGGGATTTGGGAGGGCAGCAGAGCCCAGTGTGAGCTACTAAGCCCAGGCTGTTGCTGAGCCTGTTTTGAAAATTCAGGTAGCTGCACTTTTGTGTGTGTGTGCTCTTTTCCAGTCTGAAAAGAGATGGTAAGTAGTTCCTAGGAAAAGATGTTAAACTGGAAAACTGAAGAGCAGTTTCATGAGATACCAATAGCTCTGAAGGGTTTAGTCCTGCTTGTAACAGGGAGGTAGACTGTGACAATGGAAAAGGCAATGAACCAGCTAAATATTTTTCCAGCATAGTATGTTGGTGTTCAGATTTCTTTGCATTTTGGCTTTAATTTTATCCAGGCTGGGGTTTTCTTGCACTGAGTTCTGTTCCGTTTCAAAATGGTGAAGACAATGTTTCCTGAATGGGCAATAAAAACTGAGTACACACGACAGGGTGTGTGCTGTCTGCCTTACCAATGTCTCTTGGCCAGGTGGCATAAAGCCATGTGAGCACAGCATAAATGTGTCTTGTAGTATTTCAGTGCTACTGTAACATGTATTTTATGGCTGAAATAAAACACACAGAAAGAATTTCCTTCAGAACCTTTGTATAAAACTTGTATTGCAGAAAGAAAAGGAAAAAATTACTTAGTTTCTTATCAGGTTATTTTTATTTCTCAGATACTTTGACAATAGTGTTAATACAAAAAATAGCCCCAAACCCTGTGTGCAACACACAGGTGAATATAATTTTTCAAAATGTCTTTGTTTCTGGAAATCATTTCACTGCTGAGTCTAAAAATCCGTTTATAACTTAGAGAAAGGATTAAAGTATTCAGTTTCTTTGAACTTGTTTTGTCAGTATTTTTTTAGTGCAAAGAATACATAGGTTTAGCTCTTGAATTTAATTGGAAGTTAGGCAAATATGCATTTTCTTAGTATGAGATTTTCCTACAAAAGTACTTTGATTCTTTGCTAGGTTATGTAATATGATTCCTTATATTATCATGATGATTACCATTACTTCTTTTTGCCCCCCTAATGTCTATCTCTCTTCATCTTCTCCAATTTTTGATTTAGCATTTTGGATTTGGACTAGACAAATAGTGCTTGGACTAGACTAGAATTGTGTTGGTTGTTCTGAAATCCTTCTAAGAGCTTCCTTCCCTACCTTTGATTTCATGTACTAGTTTTATAGTTAATGTCATTCCAACTATTTGTTATGTCCTCACATCTCATCCTAAATATTCATGTGTTTCCTGTTATCTTCCTTACAAAAATGTTCAGGCTCCCTTTATCTGCCATATAACTATGCCATTTTCTATTGGCCCTTTCCTTTACCTGTGACTACAGGAATCTTTCTGCCTTCTTCCTGTTCTTTTCCTTTCAACAGTCCTACCTGATTTGCTTTAAACTTTTCTTATGTTTCATAGCACTTGTCATCTGAGTGGTACAGTGTGCTTTGATGAAGCAAGCCAAAGTATCCTGCTTAGCTATATCTAGTATCTCCACTTGAGATGTGGAGGACCTGATTCAAAGCTGCTTTTCCAAGCTCCTTGATACAGTCACAAATAAGCCAACATTTCCTGGCACACAGCTGAACATCCTACCACTACATGCTAGTTTCCAAAAGCAGAAATGATCAGAAGTTGGATGTTGCCTCCTAGTGAGACACCAGCAATGGTATTTTGGCTGGTGAAATCCAGAACATAGTGCCAAGTGTTCATACCCTACAGACCACTCTCATATGTTCTATCCTCTTGCTCTGGTAACCTCTTCAACTGTCCCTCTGTTTAATTTCTAATTTCAAACAGTTAAACTTTTTGGATTTTCTAATTAAATAACTTTGTGGGAAGAAGGTGTTGTGTTTTGCAAACTGCACTATATAAAACCTTTTGGGTTCAAGTAACATTTCTTGAGATGTAGGTAGATTGTTGCTCTATCAAAGGCACTGAGGCTTGAAGGTCTTCTGCCCTTCAGAATTCAGCTGTGACAAACAGTGGCTCAGACCTTCCACTGTGAATGGCTTCAGGAGATACCCCAATGTCAGGACCATCATTAACCCAGGGCAGTGAAAGTCCATGAAATCCCCTTAAAGGATGGTTTGTGACTCTTGAGGGACCCTGAAAGAAAAGTGGCTTGAAGCAGTGGAAGTGTCTGGATCTAGAATGAATCTGGATAGAGCTTGGGATTCTGCAGGGCAACTGCTGTCAGAAACTCATTTCTCTCATTGCACAGGCCTTGTGCAAAATAGATTTCATTTCAGAAACTTGAAGGTGGCATGTTGAAATCATGTCCCTCTCTGAATTTCCTGTGAATGGGCACTGGAACAAAATCAGGTCTCAAAACATTTATCTTCCAGTCAGCTTGACTACTTTCCTTCCCTCAAAAAGCAGAGGATTTACCAGTAACTAATTGTGTTGGTGGAAGGGCCACTAATACCTAGAAATCTGATTCTGCCCTCTGCTAAGGATATCACAGAGGATCAGGCCCCAAATTAATTGTGAGAGAGTCTTTTACTATTTAAGTCATGATTTTGGCTTTCCCATTAAAAGTTGTTAGCTCTAAATTAACAGTTTTTACAATTTACATGAATTTTAATAGTTCTTAGCTTTGCTTTTTGCATTTCACCAACTCATTTTATCATCATCTTCCATTGATAAGTTTACAGTATGTGATGCATTTAATTATATATGTGTTATCAATTCCAACAGGCTTTGTATTTGTTTGTATGAAATGTATCAGTCAGAGAACAGTAAAGGTGTGTAGCCTTAACTTTCTGAACCCTCAAAAAAAACAAGGATACATGCTTTACTGCTCTGGTTCATAAACTTCCAGCTGAATGGGTGTGGTGTGTGAACAATATGAAGTTCATTAGCACTGCTTCATATGCAAAAGTCCACTTCAGTTGGTTTAAACTATGCTGATGTGCACTCATTGCTAGCACAGGTATCTGAACGCTCCTGGTTACAAAGTTTTGATGGCTCTGATGACAAAACTAATATATGCAACTTTAGCTTGAAAAAGAAAAACAGATTTCAAATATTTGAATTTTGTGCCTTATCTGGATTGCATGAACTTTTTATTATTCATTTTATTTCATTGTTCACCTGCAGTTTGGGTAGCTTTAGCTTCCTCATGTAGGTGTTGAGGGCAAGCTGAGCACCTGCACCCTGATGCCCACAAGTGACTTGAACGAAATTACTGCTAGAGGAAAGTAATGGAAGTGAGAAGGCAGTAAGGTCTTAGTTTAGATGCTGAGCTGGAAAATCAAATTAAAAATGAGTCTTCAGAAGTCAGGGCCATCACAGGAAAGTCAAAATGAGCATCCTCTGACCCAGCTTTTGTTGCTGTGCAGGGAAGCGGAAGCTCGTCCCTGCATGGAGGGCTGTGTGTGCCCATGAGATGGCTCTGCTTCATAGACTTTGTGAGTTGTCACTTGCTGGTTGGGGCAAAGATCAGTTTTTGACATTTGTGCATTGACTGACAAAATATGATAATACAAGTGATAAGTGGATGTGTTTTGTTGAGCCATGAGAGCTGGAGAATTCAAGCAGCATTTGTGGATGCTGGGAAGATGGCCTGAGGGACAGGGACGACACAGGCTGCTGTCGGAAAGTGGAAGAAATGCTTCAGAAACTGGACAAGGCATTTGCAGTGATTTTCTTGCTGCTGTAGAAGGGCTGTGCATTTTTTTGTTTTACAAAGATATGTCTAGATATATTTAATTTTGCTAAATAATGAATGCTACAAAGCTGACCTATGAGTAGGTAAATGTTATAGATCAGGTTAACACAAACTTTCGCCTTGTTACAACTTTATTTGCTCTTTTTTCTCTTTCAAACATGTACATGAAATCAAGTCCTCTAAACCAAGCTGCTGGAATAAACTAGAAAATGGCATAGACCAGGCAGGAGAAATAGGGAGGGAGGGATTTGGCTGCAGGTTATCAACTATTAATTATTCATTTTGTAAACAATGAGGGAGTGTAAAAGCAGCCAGGGCAGGCAGGTAGATGATTAGGTTGTAAGATAAGAGATAGGGGAAAATAAGGAAAAAATCCTTAGCAAACAAACCTGAATGTTATTCATAACTGTCGCAAGCCTTCCTATAGCGTAAAAGAAAACACCAGTAAATTATTAATCATTTCCATTAAAGTAATTGCACCAGTGTTTGACGACAGAGTAGGATATGATGGACATGACTTCAAAAGCCAGTTTCACAAAACATCAATAGATAAGGCAGAACTTAGGGAAACAGTTGTAAGAATTTTTTTAACCTCAAGTTTAAGTCACGAATCTCAGAGCTGGTTAAGACAAAAAATGCTTAGCCTTTCGCTTTTATGTCTGAGTTTGGCAAGAGGAGGAAGTAGTGATTTGAAAGACAGATGTGGTTGCATGAGTTTCTGTTCCTTGTGGTTTTCTTTCTATTGTGTCTGAGACTATTTACACGCTCCCAGTAGCTTGTGTACACAGCAGTTTTACGTGGCATCCTATCAGTGAGTACTCATGCAGAAATTATTACATTGAAATTTTCTCAGCAAGAAGGAATTGGAAAAGCAAGAAACATGTTTAGAAATCATGTTATATCTGTACAAGCTACTCTTTTACCCTAAAACTTCTTATCTAAATTCTCCAAGCAAGCACGTAATTATGCCTTAATCCAAATGCTCTTTAATAAAGGCAAAGGTCTGTTTTTCCAGGAGAAAGTAATTGCTATAAATGCCATGGAGCAGCACTTGTTGCCTGTATGTACAAGTAAGTGAGATGCTTTCCAGGAATCTGTTTTCTCATGCACAATTTAACTGTTAGGACGATTACCTCTGGGGTGTCTATTCGGGCTGTTGTATGTGATGTCCTGGCTTGGCTGAGGCAAGATGGCAGGTCAAAGGACTGCCCAGCCTGGAAGTGCTGCTCCCTGCCCAGGAAGCAGGGAAGCAATGCATCTTGAACCCCAGCTGCCCTGCTGGGTACCCAGGGAAAAGGGCAAAGGAGGGGAATAGTACTTATCCTGCTATGAAGTTGGGGTATGCTGCACACAGCATGCCCAGCTCCCGTGTTTATATAGAGTTACTGACATCCACTGGTTGCTGTGTGTCCAGTCACCGCCGTGACAGCTTTCCACTGAATTCTGCTTCTTCAGACAGGGAAAGCTGGGGGCATCATGCAGCTCCAGCCACTTCTTCCTGGGTCCTTTCTGTCTGCTATGCCAGCCCCTGCAAGGAATTAATGGGGAAGGAATGGGAGAAGGGTCCCCTCCACCCTGGCTCCCACCATCCCACATGTCCAAGAGAAGGCTCTGCTCAACATCTGTACCCTGCTGGCAAGTGTGAGGTTTTGTCACAGCAGGGCACAGCATATAAAACATCTTGAAGACTTGCTTTGTTCTCCTAGGAGGGCTTGGCGGTTTTGTTGTTGTTGTTTTGTTGTTTGGGTTTTTTTTGGTTGGTTAGTTGTTTTTTGTTTCGTTTGTTTGTTGTATTTTTTTTTCAATTCCCTTTGATTTTCTAAACAGCAAATGAAAGATAAACCAGAAATTTTAGGTTCCAGTGACTACCTGAGAGTTTAAGGTAGCTTGTGCTACCACATAAGTGCTATAAAAAGTATGTTAAATGAGTTTGTGGCATTCTTGTCTCATTAAATTGTTCTGCATTAGGACTACAGGTTCTAATATTTTCACATGATAAGCAGCAAAGCATAAAGCATATGGAATGTGAGAAGTGAAAGTCCTTTCCACAGTGCTTTCAAGGGGAGAGGGCTTTAAAAGTTGAAGTGTGATCCTGAACCTCACCATGCATCTTCTGCCCAAGAGGACCCTGTTGTGGGAGTTGTTTTGTAAGGTGACACTCAGAATCTTATACTTACTGAATATTTAGAAATACAATTTATATGCCCAGGCAGAAGGAATTTTAATGTTAAAATTTGTTTGTGTTTTGATGCTATTTTTTTTTCTGTATATCCACCATACTTGGGTTAGGCTCTTGCCAAAAGCTAAAACTCCCCTGAGACTATTCTCTCTGTTACAATAATGTGATTTTCATTTCAACAGTTAGTTGCTGCTAATGCTGCTTTCTGAGAATCAGTTTTCAAATTATGTAGGTTACTGTATGGCTTTTTTCTGCCTGTAAGCTTGTGTAGTTTGGTAGTACTTCTGAAACAGCTGAACAGAGTTTGTGATCACTCCAAGGGTTCTGAAGCATGCCTGAACTCCGTGAATCGGTGGACCAAGTCTTGGAAGTTGGAACTTCTCTAAGGAAAGAAGCAATATCTTTTCAGTTTGAAGCCATTCCCCCTTGTCCTGTCACTGCATGCTCTTGTAAATAGTCTCTCTCCACCTTTATTGTGGGCTCCCTTCAGGTATTGGAAGGATGCAATTAGGTCATCCCTAAGCCTTCTTTTCCAGGCTAAACAATCCCAATTCTTCTCCCAAGAGCTTCCTTGGGAGGTACTCCATCCCTCTAATCATCTTAGTGGCCCTACTCTGGATTTACTGCAGTGGGGACCCAGAGCTGGATGCAGCATTTCAGGGGCATCTCAGCAGAGCAGAGGGACAGAATAGCTGCCACACTGCTTTTGATGGAGTCCAGGACACAAGTGGCTTCCTGGGGTGCAAGTGCAGATTGCTAGGTCATGTCCTCTCATCCAGCAATACCCACAAGTCCTTCTTGGCAGAGTTGCTCTCAATCAGTTCATCTCCCAGCCTGTATTTGATGCCTGGAGTTGCCCCAACCCATGTGAAGCACCTTGTACTTGGCCTTGTTAAACCTCATGAGATTCCAATGATCCCAATTCTCAGGCTTGTCCAGGTCCCTGTGGATAGCTCTCATCCTTCAGTTGTGGCAACCCTACCACCCAGCTTGGTGTCATCTGCAGATCTGCTGAGGGTGCACTTGATCCCACTGTCTGTGTCATTAATGAAGATATTAAATAACACTTGTGCCAGTATGGACCCCTGAGGGACACCACTTGCCACTGATGTCCATCAGGACTCTGAGCCATTGACCATTACGCTTTGGGCATGACTGTCCAACCAATTTCTTATCCATCTAATAGTCTACCCATCAAATCCATCTCTCTCCAATTTAGAGAGAAGAATGTTGTGGGAAACTGTGTCAAAGGCTTTATGGAAATCCAGATAAATGACATCTATAACTCTTTTCTTGTATGCTGTTGTAGTCACCCCATCATAGAAGGTCACCAATTTGGTCAGGCAGGACTTGCCCTTGGTGAAGCCATGTTGGCTGTCCCAAATCACCTTCCTGTTGTCCATGTACCTTAGCATAGTTTCTAGGAGGATCTGTTCCATGGTATTCCCAGGCACAGAGGTGAGCCTGACAAGTTGGTAGTTCCCAGAGTCTTCCTTTCTACCCTTTGAGTGCAATGTTTCCCTTTCTCCAGTCACCTGTGACTTAACCTGATTGCCATGACTTTTCAAATAACATATAGAGTAGCTTGGCAACTACATCAGCCAATTCCCTCAGGACTCTGGAATACATCTCATCAGGTCCCATAGACTGACGTACATTCAGGTTCCTCAGATGGTCATGAATTCAGATCTTTACTTACAGTGGGAGGGACTTTGCTGCCCAAGTCCCTATCCTACTGTCCATCCACTTGAGAGGTGTGGGAAGAGAGATGCATTGAAGACTGAGGCAAAAGAGTAGTCGAGTACCTCAGCCTTCTCCTCTGTTGTTACCAGTTTTCCAGCATTGTTTATCAGGGGGGTACACCTTCTTTGACTTTCCTTTTCTTTGTTAAATCTGGTTATATACAGCCTCTCTCTGGCTGATCACTCATATTTATGCTTTTTCCTACAAATCTTCTGACACAGAGTATGTAGGCAAGAAGGAAAGACCCTCGTGGGTAACATGGCAGGCAATCAGCTGAAAGGGGAAGGCTGCTCCCCACCTCCCTGAGCCCACAGCCTCTTAATGAATGAAGCTGTATTTCTATTGCTTCCTTGGCCCTTCTCAAATATTTTGGGTGTTGGACAGCTGAGACAAGATTGCTTACTGACTCGCAGCAACTGCTGTATTCCCTTGTACTTGCAGGGCAAAAACACCAATAGGAAAGTTGAGCCAAATTGCAAAGCTGATTTCTACCCAGGCCATTCTGCTTTCAACTGTTCTGCTTGATCTCTTAAACCAAATAACAGTTTTAAAAGGCACTAAATTTACCTCTGAAGTAGTTTGACAAATTCAAGTGATATGCTACCACTTATAAATGACATCAAATGATAACAAAGACTTAACTACTGAGAAAGGCACAAATTACTTCCACATCCCAATCTTCTAAGTGGCTTAGCAGTTTTCAGTGTCCACTTCCCATATGTGTCTCTATAAATCAATTTTCTGTGTTCTCTTATTGCTCCTTAGTTGCCACACTATAGTAATTTCACTTCTAAAATAAAGGGTGGAAACAGGACTGAGTTTAATGCTTATTTTTGCATCTATATCCCTGTTCTAGTTTGTTAAAGTCATGTTTTCTACCTCTCAGTGATGGTAGTTCAGTGCTAGCAAAAAGGGAGGGTGGATAATGTGACACACATTTTACTTTCAGCAAGCTTGTTATACCAGCTCTGAATTTTTCATGAAGGCTTCAGTAACCTGTAGCCGAAGCTCGGGGGGTTTCCACCACAAAGAGGTGGATCGGCTTAGCTCTCACTTCCCATCTGGCACAGGGTGACAAGGACAGTCGGGGGCTGAAGGAAACCTGAAGAAGAAAAAAGTTCATGTGGGACATCCATTGTGATGCATGAAAAGCTAAACATGTGCTTCTTGTAGTGACGCAGCTTTGAAACACTTACTTATCTCTGGCTTCAGATTATATTTAGTCAGCGTGTTTTACTTCAGTCACCAGCACAGCTGTCCTGTCTGTAAATAATACTACAGATAGATTCCCTCAAACCTTTATTTTGCCAAGGCTGCATTTTCAGCATCTCTCAACAGCTTGTACCACAAATTCTGTCTCCTGCCTAGCTAAAGTGAGGTTTAAATTAGAGTCTGTGTCACAAAGGAATTGTTTGTCCATTTGTTGATTTTAATTTTTTTCCTGAATAATAGAAATTAAACCCTAGGCCAACAGAACTGATTTGTTTGTTTGTTTGTTCAAATAGTTAAAAGCAATCCAAAAGAGGTCTCCTTAGAAATAATTCATTATTTAAACTGCAGTCTATAAACACTGAAAAAAGCCCCACCCCTACAGTTTTGTGGCCTTCTAGCAGTTGGTTCCCAGAAGCAATATAACCCTGCTGTGCTTGGGAGCTGATCTGATGCACCCCTCTGAAGCACATCCTGCACACTCAGTTATGTACAAAACAATAACAATCTATGAAGTATTTTATATATTTTATAAACAGTGTAAAAGGTGGAAAGACAAACATTTTCGCACTTACAGGGTGTCCGATTAACTTTTGTCATGAAAACTCACTTTCTGAGGTTTTAGTGTTTTTAAATGCTTGAGGGGTTTTTTTGCTTGTTTGTTTTCGGTTTTGTTTTTTTTTTTTAATTACATGATCACAGAGTGCAACTCTTCTGCACAAGATGCTGTTATTAGTTACCTAGTTAAATTACTGGGTAACGGCTGTTGTGAGAGTATGTACTGACCTACTGAATGCATGGTTCTGTTGGGCCCTTACTATATGCAGTTCATCTCTTACTCTGTACACAAAACAGCTATTTAATTTGGGATTTTTTTTTCTGCAAGTTTTTTTTTTTTTTAAAGTATCTTGAATGCTTACAGATGCCAGTTTAACTTCACGACTCTTTTTTGGGATAAGGGATAAGGTGGTTGGTTTTCTTTTGGGGAAGGGGAGGCAGGAAGAGAAATCAAGAGACTGCCTGAAGTTTTGACCAACTTGGAATGTTCAGTCCAAGATGCTTATGGTCCTGTAGCTGGCATCACAGCTATCACTGCTTCTGCTCCAGCTGTTGCTACTCAGTTTTTCAGAAGTAGGATTTTCCAAGAGACAGAAAATGGCATCCACCTATTAAGAATTTGGCTGTGTTCCTTGCCTATGAGTGTTAGGCATTAGCAGAGGATGCATCTAGTCTAGAAAGGGCTGTCTCTGCTGCTTGTTCTGAAGTGTAAGGCCACTCTGCCAGCCCTTGCTGGCTTTCCAGACCACTTGTGATTTCTGCAATGCTTGAGACAAGTGACAGCCTTTCTTGCCACGCAATCCTGACTTGCTCCCCAAATGCATTAAATGAAGCAGAAAAAAAGAGAATGGTCTGTGCTAACAGAAGGTATTGCAGAGTACGTTTGTAACAGCAACTGCAAGTCTAGTGCTTCCTGCATTTTTAGCTTGTGATATGGCACCCTCAAATGTGCTTTTATTGTGATTTCTACATTTATTTTTTTCTAAGGTGCTAGTAATGCAAACTAGAGCTCCTTTTGCCTATCTTTGCAGTAACATTTATGTTGGCCATCAGCAGGACTAGATCCTTCTGTGCTTTGAGCTAATGGGTTACAGGTAACAGTAGCTAAGTCTCAGTCTAGAAGGAAGCTGCTATTGTTGGTTGTTATTACTCATGATTAGAAGTCCATTCTTCTCTCAGAGTTCAGAAGTCACTGCTCACCCCAGGGAAGTGTTGAGGCTTGCAGGGCCCAAGCTGTCTGCCAGGACTTCATGCCCCCAGTGCTTGCCCTTGCAGCAGCCTGGCTCCTCCCATGCTTGACCTGCTGCCCCTCTCCTATCACACTGCTGTCCCAGCTGCCTTCATCGTCGTCCTCCCCACTTTTCGAGAGGCATCAGTGTGAGCAAGTGTGGTGTCCCTGCCCTCAGCTCTCTTCAGGGCTGCAGATGCAGAGGAACCTCTTTATAATTATTTAGTCCCTGGAGCTGAGGGATGCAGCACCCTTTCAGTAGCTCAGAGCATGTGTGTCAGCAATTTGAACTTTCGCAAGAAGAGTTTTTCAGTGGTGTGTAATTTGGTCAAGACATGTGAGCTTTTATATGTATAACAAGAGATGCTACAACTGAAGATGCTTAGCCTTGCTATTTTTCAACCTGTTGGCAGAAATCCCACTTGGGTTTGTGGTTTTTCCAAGCATAAGTTGGAAAAGTGAACAAAATTATGTGATGCATCATACTGAAATAGACCCTCTGTGAAATCTTTGTATAAAAAAAGGGAGAAAGATCTCCTCAAAGACATTAAATAGGTTGTCTTTTATTAGCTCCAGACCGTGGAATTTATTAAACAGTTACTGAAATTTGCCTGTTGTTGTAGCTGCTTTGCTTTCTTAGAGAAATTACTTTGCTTGATGTTTGCTTTCATTTCTACATATGTGTTTTTGAGAGAGGAATAGCAAGTATATTCTCCAGCCCTTATGGTTATCAGCTTCATGTAGTGATGTGCAGAAACATCTGGGCAGAAACGTGCATAAGACTTCATTTGATACGATATGAAACAGCCTCAGCCATGGGGGATGCTGGGCAGCCATGTGCTTTCTAGAAAGCATCATCCTTCCCTTTCAGTGGCACTGTTTGGGTTTGGTTAAATATTGCAATTCTGTATCTTACCCCTCAAAGTGGCAGAGCAGCTTCTTGGGAAGACTCTCTGAATCTGGTGAGAATGGGCAGCTCCAGGCATGCCAGGAGCTGATGGTGTGGCAGAATGGGCTGAGCGCAGGGCTGGTATTTCTGCAAGGGAAGGGCTCCCAGTGCCAGAAGATGACCGTGTTTTCAGCACACAAGTGATGCACATGTGCATATACACACCAATGAGGTGTTACTGAATATCAGGGGTAAACAGCCCCCTGACAGATAACAGATTTTATTAAAATTATCAGTCAATCTCGAGATGTCAGGGCACGGGCTTCCCAAGAAGCCTTTTCTAACAGATAAATGTGTTTGTACTTGGATTGCAAGCTGCTTGTTGCTGTTTAGGTAGCAGGTTTGAGACAGGTGCTTAACATGGAAATGCAAGGCTGCTCGGCCTTTTACTCTCAAATAGCTTTTCTACCTGCCTCATGTTGCATCCTCTTTCTTTTCAACTTGCCAAAATGACCTCTCAAAGCCACCATAAGCAGTTATAGTAATTTCATGTGACTGGATGTTTTGATGAACCACTTTATATTTGTGATAAGGAAAATGCTTTATTTATTTATATATTTTTTTAAAAAAATGTGCTCCTGTCTCTGTTTGCACATGGGAAATAGCAAAAAACCCAAAAATCCCCCCCCAAAATCCCAACAAATCAAAACCCCCCAAACCCCTAAACAAACAAAAAAACCCAACAAAACAAAAAAAAACCAAAACCACCCCCCCCAAAAAAAAAAAACCCACCCAAAAACCCCAAAACACCAAAGCAAAAAACCAACCATTTTAAAGTCCAACTCAAACCTGAAAGCTCAGCCTTAAAAATGCCCAGATTTAAATATTTTGTTTTGTTCTGAGCTGCATTTGTCAGTAAGATATTAAATAATCAGTGTCAGGTTCAGCTTTTGTCTCTGGAGGTCAGTGGATGTAACCTGTTCCCCGTAAATTCACAGTTTATGAGGCAGCAGCGATCTCTGCACAAGTGGGAGGATGACTTTTGAACTCGTGCAGCCTCAGACATTACATTTTATGAGCATGTTTAGAGGCTGTTAAGGCTGTTTAGAGGCTGAAAAGTCTTCCCTCATAAATCATGAAACTGGCTTAAGAGAGATGGCTGTTTACCTTTAGACAAACCAACCCGCCTTGCAAACACATCCCCTATATCTATTCCTACTGGAGAAAAATAACAAATGCCATCATAAATGGTATTTCCTTTGCCCTTTTCCTTGGGGAATGTGTGCAGCTAAGTTCACTGCGGGTGAGGAGAATGATAGCAATCTATACTAGTACTTTTCTTGTCCATATTGTTGTGTAGTCCTAATGAGAAATAACCTGTGAAGAGAATGCCAAGTATATGAGTTCAGAGAGTTTGCAGCTTGCCAGTGCTGACTGTATGTATTTCCTCCTGTAAGACTTAGGACCTTACCTCTCCCCAGGGGCTGTGAGGAGTCGGTATGCACAGAGTATGCCCTGTGCTAAACTGCTTCTCTTGACTGGTTTCCACTCGTGCACCACCACAGGCATCCCAAGACATCTCTTGCAAAAAGGCAGTGGGGTTCTTATTGTCTGGAAAAGAAGAATGCTTGGGTCAGTAAAACCAGTGTTGTTTTTCCCTTGCCATTTTGCAGAAGAAGCTCACCTGTCTTGTCTGCTCTGGTTTTTATCTGCATTTCATCGCCTGTTCAAGACTCTCAGAGCCTGGAGAGGTTATTTCAGGTTAGAAGAAACCAGGAAAAGCAAACTCACAGCTCCTTTGTCTCCTTCCAAAAGCAGATAGGAGCAGAAGAGCGAAGCTTCTGTGTATATTTTGCATTATTTGGAAGGGGAAAAAAAGGTTACAATATGTCCATTGGCATTTTCTATGTAAGGGTGACTTCTGCAGGAAAAAATGTGAGTCCAATTCTGACAGTGACTACAGCATTTTCCCTTCCCAGTTTCTGGAGTCTCTGCCTGAGGCTGGGTCTCAGGAGTGGACTCTGAGAGAATAAGTGTAACATCATTCAAACCCATGTGTGTACTGTGTGTTACTTCTCTGAACATCTGTTGTTTTCACTTTGAACTTTTTTCCCTAGTTATTTGCTGACAGCCACATTCATACTTAATGGCATTTTTGACTATTTCTGTTAAAACAAGCAGAGCTTTGAATACTGTCTTGTGCATTTATTAGAAAATGAAAGTGACACAAAAAAATAACAGTTCTCCCCTCAACTCAAAACAGCAGCTAAATACAGGGTAAATGAGATCAAACTGCTACTACCACCACCAAAGCCAGCTGAATGGACAGCCTTACATAACCATAGTTAAGTTGTTATTTCTCTACAGTTCTTAGCAGTCAGATACATATTTAATGGGTTTTCATTATATCCTATAAATGCTGGCACTAGAATACTTTCCCCAGGGCATTCTCTGAATAAAAGAAAGGGGAAAATGATGAATGCACTTAGCACATGCACCCACAACTTCATGATAAAAGCCAGCATTTCCCCATACAACACCTGTTGTTGTAGCTGGGTTAATTACTTTTCATTGTAATCAACTGCCTGAGATATTTATCACGGTGCCTGTAATTTCCCAAATCTGAAAGCAACACCCATAAAAACAACAGAACTTTGACTCTAATATTTCAATATTTCATGTGTGATATTCTGTGGGTTCAACTTTTCTTTTTCTTTTTCTTTTTTTTTTGATTCCTTGTGCGGTATAGTTCTTAATTCTCATCAGAATCTTCCATTAATTCAAAACTTCTTGTTTAGTACAAGTCAATCTTCTCTGATTTTACACCAAAACTCTGCTCCTTACTGTTGGTACAGCACTATGCTTATTAAATGTAGAATAGCATAATGATTCCTTGATTCCACTTCAATTCCCCACTGCTCAGTGCCGCCTTCTAAGTTACAGGATCTGTAAATCATATGGAGCTGTGGTGTGGCCCTTATGAATAATGTAGACCCTATTTTCTCTGAGATATGAGACTTTTTTTTTTGAGGAGGAGTTTGCAGAAAGGAAAGAGATATGCCTGGAGGAGCCCTGTAGCTAAGCATTTGGGGTAGGTATGTGGAAACCTGTCCTGCAAGCCACCTGGCTGTATCTGATTCTGCTCCTGTTGTAGGTGATGGAATATGTTTTTTATTGCCTTACACAGAAGCAGGGATAGATCTGGTGATGTCAAAGAGCACTCAGTACTTTTCAACTTTAGTACTTTATACAACAAAAACTGCACTACTATGACCATGATTGTCCCCATATCCAGTTTCTTAGCAGTTTCAAAAAGTCATCACAAAGAGCATATTGAGTAAAAACTGGAGCAACTTCAGAGAATCCCCGTTCATTGTACTCCAGATTTTGACCAAGGGAAGAGATGTCCTTGTATTCATCAAGTTCCTACAAGTGGTTTAACTTCACAGTCTTCGCCTGAGCCCAAATCCTTTATTCTTTATTCTTTGAAGAGCCCAAGAACACTCGTTCTTCCTGTATAAAGCTGAGGAGTGTTGTCTTTCCTCTGTCTAGAGCAGTTACATTAACACAGAAAAAATCGGTTACCTTTGCAAAGCTGGCAGAAGCAGGACAGAGGTAAATCAGCAAACTGTGTTCTGCTATCTAGAGCTTTCCCTTTCCACAGCTTTGAAGCACGGACTGTGGTCAGAGCTAAGAGAGTACGTGTGAGAAAGACAAAGCCAAAACAGAAGGGAAAGCTACACTGCAGCCTCTTGGGAAACAATCCTCTTTCTAATCCCAGCACACCCTAAGGAAATCCTCAGTGCTTCAAGGGAAGCTGTGAGGTTAAATAGTCTTGGCACACGTAAATTATATTGATGTGAGTATCTGATGGGGTGTTTAATAAGTGTGGTGCTACTGATCATTCAGTATCTGACACATGTTGGGTCTTTTCCACCATATTGTGTCTTTTGAGAATTATTCTCCTTGGAGTCCTGTTGGCCAGGAAGCAACTAAAATTGAGTGGTGCTGAAAGCCTGCCACGCATATCAACAGCAAGGTGTTCTGGTGCTTAGTGCTCTTCTCCTAAGCCATTTCAGCACACCAAACTGGCAGCAATACCATTCTCTCTTCTGCTGTAGTTGTCTTGTGTCTGGTGCATGGGAGAGGGCAGGATCTTTTGGCTGGGCAGGAGCAGCCAGGAGGTGGGTGAGTTTTGGATGCTGGGGAACTGAGGCGCAAACAGGTTCTGCTGCGTGGACCCCTGTGATTTTGCATTCCTACAAGGCTTTGGTTTGCTGGAGAGTTTAAGGGAAGATGATATGCCTGAGTGACTACTGGCAAGTTATCTCAAGCCTTTTTCTAGTTATAGGAAGGGTAAGAGCATATGAATGGTATAGCAGGAAACAGATAAGACTTTTTGATGCCTTTCTGGCAGCAGAATGAGCAAAATGGAATCAAATGTGGTTGGGTATCTATTTGGAAGCTATAATGATCAGCTTAAACAAGCATATCCTCTCTAATTTATCCTGATGAATGAATTATTTTTTTCTCTATCACAGCAATTTTTGGTGGCCATATTTGATAAAAGGTAGGAGTGACAGAGTTCTTGGGAAGTCATGCTCCCTACAAGTACTCTAGTAATGAAACAATTTTCAACCAAAATGAATAAGTTTTCAATACCTGACTTGATAAATCCCCAAATAACCTGGTCTGATCTCCTAGCTGACCCTGATCTGAGTAGGAGGTTAGACTAGACACCTTTTGCTCTCCCCTTGAACCCAAATTACCCTGTGACCTGAAGTCAAGGAGTTTGTCTGTAACCACACACTAGGCTGTTGACTGGTAAAAACACATTAAGCAATGGTGGTAGCTGCTTACTACTACTACTTTTGTGATAAAAAAGGCGGGAGGTCCCCTACAGAGTCACTGCATCAAACTGGTGAGAGTTGCTGTAGTCCTCAGATGGCTCTGATTTTTGTCACTGACTCTTTGTTTAGAAATTGGCTATTTTTTAATCAACATTTTACTATTTGTTTCACTTCCCATCCCTTTCCTCCCCCCCCCCCCCCCCC